>CAIGRN010004040.1:0-16108 GCA_903798345.1 Fraxinus anomala | reverse complement strand
TTCTGTTCGGCGTCAGTTGGTATCAGATGATTTGAAGTAGAAGAAGAATTGGGGATTTTGAAGATTGACGATTCAAGATTCTACAATCTTATATTTTCTTCTATATTCTTTATCCCGGTTATGTCAAGCCTCAATTTTTGTTTTGTTTGATTACTTAGAATTTGCGTAGCTAAATATTCATTAGCTAGGACTATGTTTAACTTGCACTTTTAAAGCTTTTATTCGATTTTCCTTTTTTGATTTCAAATATGAGTTTTAATTGATTGTCACTGATTTTACCACCTCTAGTAATATGTACAATAATGATCTATGAACGGTGCTGATCCCAGAGGTGATATATATGTTTAGATTGAATAACAAATAACATAGATTCAAGTAGTTGATAGAAATATACCTTTATAGTCCATGTAATATCTAATTTATTTTTGATTGTTCTAAATACACTTTTACTTATTTGCAATTTTCATCGACATATAGAAAGTTCATTAGTAGAAATATGTTTGACTTTCTGAAAAAGATTGTCAAATAATTTAGGGATATTGGTAAACATAAATGAATTTTGTCAATTGCCATTAATATGATTATTTGAGTTATAATAAGTGTAGTTGAAATTGAAATCCTAATGTCTTTATCTTATTTAAGTGTTTCTTTAAAATTCCCATTCAAGCTTTAGTTTAATTAGACTTTTAGTTAACTAGTCAACGTTGAACGTACATTGCACGCTATTATGAAATTGTTTATAAGTATTATAAAGGTAATATTTGAATATGCATGAATGTTAATTAATTTATAATTAATATCAAGGAATATATACAGTGAATGTTAAATCATTTATTTAATTTTTAATTATGGAAATCTGGATGTTAATTAACATACGTGGGCATGAATTATGAAATGTATTCTTAAATGTAAAATTTTAATTAACTTATAATTAGAATTAATAACACTAAAGTGCATAAATGAAGATAAATATTAATTAAATAAATGCGAATTTTAATTAATTGAAAATTAATAATAGAAAATTCATACATTAACGAAAACACACCAGTGAAATGAATCTATTAAATGTTCATATATATATATTGATGATAACTAAATGATTAAATAAATTAAATACATATTGAAAAATTAAAAAAGAAAAGGTATTATTGAAATAATTAAATTTTAGTTGGGTTAAAATCGTTCAAAAAATGATTTTCACTTGATATAATATTTAATATATTATAGATATCACAATTTACTCAAATTTGACATAATTAAGGCTAGATATAATTGATAGCTAGCTAGATACAAATTTCCATGGGATCGACAATGTATTTACACTTTATTTCTTATCTATGATATGGTGCACTTGAGAATCATATGAGAACCATCATGAACCTAATAATCAAACCCAAAACAATTAATCATGCTCCTCCACCAAAGATTAATATGTTACTTGGCCTTATTTGGGACAAATATATCATATAATTTCACAAATATTAGCATATTATAGCTTTCAAAAGAATTAGAATATTACATGATGCTTATTGTTTATATGGTAAAACAAAGTTTCTTTTGTTAATACTTATTTTCCTTATTTCGTCAATTGTTTAGTTTTGTGATTGTTATTTTTATGAGATTATGTTTTTGTGTATCTAGCTGTTTTAACTAGGAATTAATTCGGATTGTATCTCGTGGATATAGAGGCATGCTGCACGGATTGTATCTAGTTTTTTTTTTTTTTCCCCTCCAGAGGGTGAAATGTTTTCCTTGCATGCATTTTTGCACAAATTTAGTTACAGTTAAAATTTATATAATTGAACGTATTCCCTATCATCAGTATATTCGTAAATAATCTTGTTGATGGACAGGGGCTATATATTTCTTAACATATAATTGGTTGAAAATTGAATTAGATACAGTTAGTTCCTCTCAGCTGGGGCACAATTCAAGAAAAATAAAATTTGAAACAAGTTAAAAATTTGTAAAGCACAGATTGCAAAAAAGTTTTTTACCTTGCAGATGTCTGTCTTGATCCAGAAGCACCAACTCATATTATGAAAACCCTAATAATTTGTTTATTATAAAAGCCTTCTGCACCATGTCACCACATACTACGATCAAATAATCCCAGGAGTTCCCCCAAACACTTCAGTAATGTGCAAAAAAAGGGACCTTAATGAAGTGTTCAGGGGAACTCTAGGGTACATCTAATGTTATTTTTTCTCTACAAAGTGTAGTTATTAGTATTTGTCATTTCTACTTGAATAACTATGTATAGGATTTCTTCACAAAATTGCAGGCTTCATTAATCAGTAATGAACCTAGTCAGGATTATGTAGAAGATGAAAGATAGAGAATCATATTCAGTTGAGTGTGGTCAAGAGGCTTTTCTGCAGCCTTTTCACTGCTTTCTTTGGCCTCTCATTTTCAACTTTCGTTTTTTTTTTTTTCTTTTTTTTCCAGGATACAAAGTTAATTTCAGAATCAGTTTCACTAATCATGATCAAAAGAGGAACACTTAATTTTCTTGGTAATTATGTACCTAATGTTTGATTTCCTAGTACACTTGGTCTGCAAACCGTTGCAGAAAGGAGGATGTATCGATGTGTTAGATTGTTTGCCCACAAAGTATAGTTTTGATGTAATACTTTTGACGTTTTAGCTGTTGATTTATTAAAATATTACATTGTTTATTAGTAAGTTCGATTATATGTTTTATTTTATTATACTAAGTGCCGTCATTCATTTTGTAAGAATATGAGTTGGTTGTTTGGTTGGCGAAGCGGAGTGCAACATGACTTATATTTTGAATGGATAAGAAAATTGAGTTCATTACTAGTGATTAAGGTTTAACTATTTTCTGAAGGTTGAAATACACATACACGCGAAATTGATCTTCTAAGCACCAGATAATGTACAAACTACAATAGATAATGTAATCAGTTTCGTAAACTATTATCTCCCACCACCTATTTTAGTATGTCATGTCACTCGGATGCTTAGAATTATCTAATTATTGGTGCTTAGGAGATCAGTGTGTGTATATATATTACATTTTTTCAAGTCTTGGCACGTTCAACGACCAAACCTATAAGATCTTGGTTTTGTTCTTCTGCATCTACAAACATATTTTAACTTATACAACATATATAGACGGTGAAGGTGAGCAAGGTGGTGAGGGAGACATATGAATAACATAGTTCATTTGTAGCTCAATTCAAAGGCAAGAATAAAATAGAGAGAAAGGGTTGGTGGGTTAGTGACGTAGTAGAAGTTTATAGGAAAGATGGAAAAATCTCACAAAGAATTTCAACGAATAGAAATCCCAAAAAAAAAATTATTTCTTTAAACCAATGCGGCCTCGAAAAGCTTAGATAATCTCCAAAAGACTCTCTATTTTTAAAGAGCATATTCTATCATTTGTAAATTATCTATAAATTTATAGAGTTAAAATTTTGAAGTACTCAATCAAGCTCTTTATATTTAACACTTNCAAAAAATATTTATTATTTTTCTTTATTTTTTATTTTAACTAGCTTTTCTTTAGATTATTTTATTGTTTTCCTACATTGAAAGCTGAAACACTTTGGTGCATTTAATTATAGAGAATGAGTTTGGCTATAAATTAAAATGTTAATTTAAAGAGTCTCTTAGAACATGATTTTAAATGTTGCTCTTTAAAATAGAAAGTATTTCATATTTAAAGAGTTTCTTGGAGATACTCTTGCAATACTTTATATAGCGAAAACCCTAAGAAAATTAGGAAAAATTACATAATAATAAAGAAAGATTTTTTTTAAATGGAAAAAATCGAGATAATGACAGAATTTGAAAGTCCTAATAATTAGGATCATCCTCTAAAAATCGAAATTCAAATCAGAATTTATTTGATTGAGATATACTCAAAACAAAAATTACCAAAAAAGAAAAAATTGCATAAACGAAGGAATTTGCCCGTTTCCATTTAAATTTGACTAAAATCTCGCCAAAAAGGGACAACCCCAAAATTTTTCCAAAAATCAGGAAGTTGCCTATTTTTGTTTGCGCTAGTCCTACTTTGCCATAAAGTCTAATTCCTTATGCACCACATCATTCCTCCCTGGTTTAAGAAAAATTCACCCCTGAATTTGGAGGAGAAGCAATGTCATCATCGGAATTATTCCCAATAAATAGCACGCACTTGATATTAAAAACATCGGATGTACGAATATGACTAGGTAGCTTCAAACGATATGCGTTGAGATGCAAGCTTGGTGTATTACGATCCTTTGATAACACTGCCCAAACAAAGTCACCTATCTCAAATTCAACATGGCGGCGTTAAAGATTCGCATCGTGCTTATATTTAGCAACAGCAGCCTACAAGTGCTCATAAGTCTGCAAATGAACCTACTACAGTTGTTGAATGAAATCCTCTGCTTTGCCATGCACTTTAATAGTATTAGAAACTGGAACCAAATCAAGAGGGCTACGAGGAACAAGACCATATACCAAATAAAAATGACTAAAGCCTATACTTCGATTAACTGCATGGTTGTGAGCAAATTCTGTCTGACACAATTTTTTATCCCCAAAACTTGATGAAATTACCAGGTAAACAACGAAGCAAATTACCCAAGGAATGGTTGACAACCTTTGTCTGACCATCCGTTTGAGGATGATACATACTGCTAAAGTCCAACTGTGTATTGACCAAATGCCATAAACTGGGCCAAAAGTGACTAAGAAAACGAGTATCGCGATCCAACACAATAGAAACAGAAAGTCCATGTAGACAATAGATCTCACAAAAAGATAGCAATGCCACACTAACAGCAAGCATAGTGTTCTTGCAGGGAATGAAATTGACCATCTTGGAAAAACGATCAATCACTACAAAAATATAATCAATTCCGCCCTGAGTCCTAGGAAGCCCCAAGACGAAATCCATACTGACGTCTGTCCATGGTTGGGTCGAAATAGGCAAAAGACATATACAAACCAGCATTTGTAACCTTGCCTTTAGCAATATGACATGTTCAACAACGCTCCACGAATTTACCGACATCTTTACGCAATGACGGTAAAAAATAAGAAGAAGCAACAAGCTATAATGTTCGATCATGACCTACGTGGACTTCATTATGTAACTCCTGAATTATCTTAAGTCGCAAACTGCCATTAGGAATACATAACTGATTTTTACTGAAAAAGAAAAACTGACCCATACAAACTCTGAATGCACACCCTCATGCATCTTCCGAATAATTTGTGAAAAATATAGATTAGTAGCATATAAATCACAGACAATATTGCACTAGTCATAATACTCGTGATCGAGGCACTACTACTTTCTTCGATATGATGTTAGATTGTGGTTTAGATGATGCTGGTTTCCTTGGGAATCTGTATACTTAGTCCAACGGTCGAGTCAAAAATAGACGGGATAGGGTACTCATTAATTCTATTGCTGCAGCATTATGTCGACAGCTTACAGTGAGGCATTTGAATCGAACTTCATCTTATCATTCACCTACATTACTTCAGTGGGTTTCGAACGATGATTTGGGGCCTAGACCTTTCAGATTCCTCAACATCTGGACCAAGCAATGTGAGGTGGTCCTTACTAGCTTTTACACTTACAGCGGCTTTAAGCTTTTCACCAAGAAATTAACAAGTCATAAGGATGTTTATTCAATGAAATTATAAATATTTTTTCAGGCATCATTGTGCATAAAATTAAAATATAATTTAGACTGATGGTATTATTTTAATATGTAATTAATGCTAAATAGTTTTCTTAAAGCTTAATCTTGAATGATCATAATGATTTAAGTTATATGTTTTGCAAAAATATTACCATAACTTGTTTTTTTTATTTTTTGTTCTTATTTGTTATAAAAATAACGTTCTTTTGCATTTTTTTTTCCATTTTTGTTTCTATGGAACTTATTTGTCAATTGCCTTAATTTTGATGTACAACAAGATTCAAATGATTTTTATAACAACATTGTTTTTCTTTTTTCTTAGAGCATTCTATAAGGGAATATCTACACTTAAAGCTAGACATACAAAATGGAAAAATATGCAAATATACATCCCACCGGACAATGGTGGCAAATTTGGGGGATATTTTGGGCTGCGATATGGGGGAGCAGCCCCTGCAGTGACATAGCCAGACGCCTTGTGTATGGCAGAGCATGCAATCTATACCAAGCGCCGTGGGATGTCCTCTTGTGTCAGGCGGCACAGAAAAATCCAACGACACCACCAAGTATACTAAATAAGTGTTTTGAGACTGATGTTCATTTTAATTCACTACTAGCTCTTGATACTATCACAGGGAAAACTTTGTGGGCTAAGCAACTCGGAGGATACAATGTTTTCTACTTTGTGTGTTTGGCTCCTAATAATGCTGACTGTCCCCCCGGCTTGAATTGAACGCTGATTTGGAGAGGCTCCAATGCTGCTAGCTATAAGGGGAGAAGATTGCGTGAAGGAGTTGTGGCGGTGCAGAAAAGTGGCTTTGTGTGGGCTTTGGATCGCGACAACAGCGTTATTATTTGGCTCAAAGCAAGTTTTTTGAATTATATGTTACCATGAATTAGAATGGTTAGATACGATTAACGAAGAGAAACATATGACATATTTGGTCATTGTTCAATTCAGTTCGACACACTAAACATGTCTAAATATCTTTTTGATTTATTTAAATAATTGTAGCACCTTGATACAAGGTACTATATCTTCTTATACTTGGTGTTGAATGATGTGGAACCTAATGAAATTGTTCACATCCACTTAATCATAAATTGACCAAATCATGGGACTAGTGGGTATTATTCTTTCTATTAGCCAAGTGTATTCCATTGGACTAGCAAGATTCCATCCAACTTGAATCAGTGGAAATTCACTCTTTGCATTCTGCATTATGGAAAACTCAAATTCTTATAGAACTTTTAGTCTTTCAATAAGGGAAGTGAAAAGAACTTAACTTCCTTCTTGACTACTACATTGAGAGAAATTTTATCACAGCAATAAGAATTAATTATATGGATAATTCTTTATATTAGGTGCCGCTTATTGTTCCCCCAAACACTTCAATGAGGCTATCGGTACCCTTAACAAATAAGGGGCTCTAGTAGAATCCGAAGTGGTTTGAGGGAACTCCAAATGAAACCTAATGCATTTCTATACAATTAATAGACATATAATCTCTTGCTAATGTCAGGTGAAACCTAGAGTTCCCCCAAACACTTCAGTGTGGCTATCGGTCCCTAAGCTAAAAAGGGACTCTTATAAATTCTGAAGTGTATTGAGGAAACTCCAGATCAAACCTGACGGCTTTTCACTCTTCCTTTGATAAATTGGCCATGATATTACCTATTTATAGTAAGCTGAATACGTGTAATGATCATATGAAGAAGAACTCAAAAGTATGACCACTAAATTTCATCTGAGGAACACATTTGAGTAACTGAACCTGGACATGAATGTAGAATAAATGGTGAAAAGAGAATAAATTCTTCGTCTTTTGTCCTCTCACTTTTCATCTTTACTTTTGGTTGTGTACAAGATCAGAATATAGCAGAGAAATTACATACCTTTTCTTGCTGAAATGACGGGTTTAAGTAGAGAACCAAGTTGGAAAATACAGTAGCCTGGATTCCGATTCTGTGTTCTTTATTTAACCCATAGTTACATCAAGGTTCATCAGCTTTCCTGCTTTTTTTGGGTTATATATGTTAGAACACATCTCTAAGTTTAAAAAAATGAGGCAGTACAAGGATATTGTGGAGAGGGTTGTGATCCTCTCTTTCATAGTATGCATTCCTGTTAGTGTAGCAACAAGTAACCAAATACCAGGATTACTAGCAAAGAACATCAGGGTTCCCCTAGAGTTCCTTTGACCACTTCATTGGGTACTCATTTTTTGGAACAATATCCACTGAAGTGTTTGGGGGTAACTCATGTGGTTACCTAATTGTTTGAATTGGTTTACAGAAATCAAAAATTTGGTTTAAGTATAAACTTTGATGAAATATTCGAACTTGATCCGATGGTCAAATTACAACTGTAAATAGACCAATTTGTTCTACTCGTCGAGTAGATCGTGATAATATATGTGGAATCTCAAAACTAGTTCTAGATGAATGAGAAATTGTGATCGAAAGTTCGAGGAAAATAGAGGAAAAATTGGCAGGAAAAGACTATTTCCGTCGCTCTCTTATCGCTCGAGCGATAGGCAGGCAACAGTGGTTATGTTTTTATCGCTCGAGCGAGAAGTTAGCGACAACAAAAGTTGCTTCTATTTGTAAGGTTTCGAGGTTTGGTTAACAACACTTTGTTCACAACCCCTCATACTCTATAAATATGTCCCTTGGGACGTCCTTTTCGACACATCAGTGATACGCAATCATAGCATAATATTCTCTTCTCTCTCTCAACCAAATTTTGCATATATAATGCATAAAATTCTGGTTTTCTTCATTTTTGCATTAAGGAGTACATAAACCAAATTATGGTTCGTTGTTCTTATGTGTTGAAGTACTACTCACACAAGAAAAAGTCGTATCTTGGGAGTTGATTGCCATAAACCGTAGGCACCGTTGCGGGAAATATTCGACTTAAGGACAAAGTGTTTAACACTTACCTCGACTTTGCATTCATTTGGCATTATTCATTTGAAGTTTCATTATCGTTACTCTATCAAAATTTGAGCAGCAGTTTGATAAAGATTCTGTAGACGTTTATTTGTCACTTCATACACCATATCCATCCAACAATCTTAAGTCGAATTTTTGGTGGTTGGAGTGACCATTTTTTTGGGTTAAACTCTTATTTGGTTTAACTTCTTTTACTATTCTTTTGATTTGGTTGATCTTCTGTTTTATATAAACAGAAATGAATTCGGTTTTTAATATCGACTCCACTTCGAACAACAATTCAAATATGGGAACTTCGAAAGGAATTGTACATACCGGTACAATCCCTCCGGTTGTTACTGCCCCTCTAAACTCCGTTCCACATGGAGAGAAATCGTAGAAATTCATTGGGACTAACTTCAAGAGATGACAACAGAAAATGTTGTTATATCTCACGACTCTCAACTTAGCAAAGTTCTTATATGAAGACGCTCTTGTCATACAAGAAGGGAAAAATAATAGAGCATCACTAATTGCATTAGATGCTTGGAAACATTCAAATTTCTTGTGCAAGATTTATATTCTGAATGGCTTGGATAGCTCGTTATATAACGTATACAATTCCAAGAAATCTGCAAAGGAACTATGAGAGTCCTTGGAAAAGAAATACTGAAGACGCTGGAACAAAAAATTTCATCGTAGGGAAGTTTTTGGACTACAAAAATGGTAAATTCAAAGATGGTCATCAGTCAAGTGCAAGAATTGCAGGTTATTCTTTATGATATTCACGCGGAGAATATGTCTCTAAGTGAATCATTTTAAGTGGCTGCAATTATCGAGAAACTTCCACCCATGTGGAGGGACTTTAAGAACTATCTCTAGCACAGCCGTAAAGAGGTGAACATTGAAGAACTTATGGTCTGATTGAAGATTGAAGACAATCGAAGTTCGAACAAGCATGTTGGGAATCACATACTACAAGAAAGGCTAATGTGGTGGAATCCAACAATAAAAGCAAGAAGATGAAGCATTTTGTAAAACCTTCAAAGAAGAATGCAAAGAAGTTCAAGGGTAATTGCTACAACTGTTGAAAGGCTGGAAATCGCTTCATCAATTATCGTAGACCGAGGAAGCAAGCCCAAGCGAATATCACCGAATTTAATGTCATATCAAATGGTATATCTAATATGTATTTGTCAGTCATTATTTCAAAGTACAACAACGTTGGAAATCCCATGGAATAGTGGGTTGATACGGGTGCTACCCATCGTATATATGTCGATAAAGGAATGTTCATTTCCTATACTCCAAGCATGGGTGAGAAACTATTCATGGGAAATTCCTGAAGTTCAAAAGTGGAAGGACAAAGCAAAGTGATATTGAAGATGACATCAAGGAAGGAATTTAGCCTCAACAATGTACTTCACGTGCCGGATATTCGCAAAAACCTAGTTTCAGGTTCTTTATTAAGCAAGAACGACTTCAAACTAGTATTTATATCGGATAAGTTTATACTTACTAAGAATAACAAGTATGTAGGCAAAGGTTATGTAAAAGATGGACTATTCAAAATGAATATCCTAATTATTGTACCAAACAATTCAAGCAATAAAATATCTTCTTCTGCTTATAATGTTGAGTCGTCTAATTTATGGCATCATAAATTATGATATGCAAACTTTAATTCAATACGTACATTAATGAATTCAAGTTCACTTCCAAGTATGCATTTTAATAATGGAAAATGTGAGTGTGTAGAGACAAAATTGGCCAAAACACCATATCATTCGGTTGAACGAACTACAATACCTTTGGAACTAATTCACATGGATGTGTGTGACTTAAGGTTCGTACAAACAAAATGTGGTAAAAAGTATTTTTATCACATTTATAGATGATTGTATAAGATACTGTTATGTATACTTGTTGAAAAGTAAAGATGAAGTTTTGAAAGTGTTCAAATACTATAAACTTGAAGTTGAAAACCAACTTGGAAAATGAATAAAGATGATTTGTAGTGATAGAGGTGGAGAGTATGTTGCACCGTTCGAAGAATTTGGTGCCGAATCTGGGATTATTCGTCAAATTACTTCACCATATTCACCTCAATCTAACGGGGTTGCTGAACACAAGAATCGAACCCTTAAGAAAATGATGAATACAATGTTAATTAGTTCAGTCTTACCTTAAAACTTGTGGGAAGAAGCTATCCTTTTAAAAAATCATATCTTTAATAAAATATCACACAAGAGTAATAAGGCTAGATTAATAGCCAAATGGTATAAACAAAAGGAAGGACTGGATTTCTTCGATACATATTCGCATGTTACGAGGATCACATCTATACGTGTGTTGATTGCTATTACTGTATTGCATAACCTTGAAATGCATCAAATGAATGTTAAGACTACATTTCTGAATGGTGAATTAGAAGAAGAAATTTATATGGAACAACTTGAAGAAATGAAAAGAAGGTGTGTAAGATTGTAAAATCGTTATATGTATTAAAACAAGTACCGAAACAATGGCATAAAAAAATTGACAAAACTATGTTGTCAAATGGTTTCAAAATCAATGAATGTGACAAATGTGTCTACATCAAAACCACACCTAACGGATACGTGATCATATTTCTATATGTTGATGTAATGCTAATAATGGAAAATAATTCGAACATTATTACCTCGACTAAGAAAATGTTGATAAAACATTTTGACATGAAAGACATAGGAATAGCTGACGTAATATTAGGGATTAAAATATCTAAAACATTTGATGGTTTGTCATTATTTTAATCACACTATATTGAGACTATACTTACAAAGTTTAAGGGGTATGACAATAAACCAGTTAAAATACCAATTAACTTAAGTTTACACTTAGCCAAAAATACTGGTGATCTCATATCTCAATTAGAATATTCATGCGTTATAAACAGTTTGATGTATATCACCAACTACACATGTCCTGATATAGCATATGCAGTCAACAAGTTTAGTAGATTTATGAGTAATCCAAGTTATGACCATTGGAAAACATTAGATCGAGTTCTTAAATATTTAAGACACATGGTCAGTTATGGATTACACCACTGAAGATATCCTTCAATGTTAGAAGGATATACCGATTCAAATTGGATATTTGACACAAAGGATTCAAAGTCTATAAGTGATTATGTATTTACCATTTGAGGCGAAACTATGTCCTGAAAATCATCTAAGCAAACTTGTATAGCTCAATCCACAACGAAATCTTGAGTTTATTGTTTTAAATAAAGTTAGAGTAGAAGCAGAATTGCTTCGTAATTTTCTCGAGGATATTCCATTTTGGGAAAACCCGGTATCTGCGATTAATATACATTGTGATAATCAATCGGCTATTTCAAGGGTACAAAATAGTATGTATAATGGTAAATCTCGTCATATTCATCAAAGACATAATACCATTAAAAAATTAATATCGAATTATATAATCTCAAATAACTATGTTAAATCAAAAGAAAACATAGCCGATCATTTGACAAAATGATTAACAAGAAATCAAGTATACCATCTTTTTAGGGGAATAAGCCTAAAGCTTATCGAATATAATCAACATAGTGGAAATCCAACCTTGTAGATTAGAGATCCCAAGATCTTGGTTCAATTGGACAACTAAGTTGTGAAAGATTCAGTACATCCACTCCCATTCCTATAAACACTGATGGAATAGAAAATATTCAAGAATAAGTGTATACTTTTAATAATTTATAATCTTGCAAGAAGACAAGAGATGTATTATATTATAGGAGATCACCTATATAAGTATAAAGTGGGGCCACTTCTACGAGAATCTGAGGCTTAATTCTCTTAAAGTACTTATGAAATCAAGAGTTGTTCAGGGTCAAAATAAACATAACCATGAGAATCGAAATGGTTAGATAAGTTATAGTGTTGGTACAATTGATTTAATTTACACGAACGGCTAAATGGTTCAAGACATCGGGTTCACCAATTAGCTTAGTAAATTCGATTGTATTCAACTAAAGAAGGTTTAAAACCACAAGCCACCTATCTTGAAGCTATAACTTGTCGCATGTACTCCTTTGTTAGAGTCTGTATCTTATTGCATTATGTTGCAAACATCGAGAAATTTCCATTCATGTGAGAGATTGTTGGAATTGGTTTAAAGAAATAAAAAATTTGGTTAAGTATAACTTTGAAGAGTCAAATTTGAGGAAATATTTGGACTTGATCCGATGGTCAAATTATAAATGTAAATAGATCAACATTTTCTACTCGTTGAGTAGATCGTCATAATATATTTGGAATCTCAAAACCAATTCCGGATAAATGAAAAATTGTGGTCGAAAGTTGGAAGGAAAATAGAGGAAAAACTGGCTGGACAAATGACTATCTTTGTCGCTCGCCTATCATTCAAGTGTCGCTCGAGCGAGGAAGCTATCGCTTGAGCAACAGCCTAAAGGCAAGGAAGCGACATTGATTCTATTTTTATCGCTCGAGCAAGAAGTCAGCGACACGCTAGCGACAGCAAGAGTTGTTCTAATTGTATAGTTGTGAGGTTTGGCTAACAACACTTCATCCACGACACCTCATACTCTATAAATAGGACCCTTTTGACATCCTTTTTGACACATCAATGATATACAATCATAGCATGACATTCTCTTCTCTCTCTCAACCAAATTTTGCATATATATTGCATAAAATTCTGGTTGTCTTCATTTTTAAATTAAGGAGCACATAAACAAAATTCGGGTTCGTTGTTCTTGTGTGTTGAAGTACTACTCACACAAGAAAAAGTCTTTGTACCTTGGGAGTTGATTACCATAAGCTGTAGGCACCGTTGCGAGGAAAATTCTACTTAAGGACAAAGTGTTCAACACTTGCCTCGACTTTGCTTCCATTTGGCGTTATTCATCTGAATTTTCATTCTCGTTACTCTGTCGAAATTCCAGCAGAAGTTTGATAAAGATTCTGCGGGCATTTGTTTGTCACTCCATACATACTATCCATCCAACACTGATTTAGTACAAAATAAGCTTACGTAAACTAATCAATATAATCTCTCTCCTCTATCAACCTTCTCGTTTCTAGTTTTACATTATTTTATGGATTAACGCTGTTAATATGGTTTGTCCATTTTCCAGTTTTTCCAGGTAGCATTTGGTACAATTCGTGTATGATTCTTGCCTTAATGATTTAACTGCTAGTTGGTGCTTGAAGGACTAAAGAAATCTGTGAACTCCTTCAAATGGGGAACTTGCAAATTGCGCTGGATATCTCCTTGGTAACCGTAATTATCTTGTTATGTGTATTATAGTAGACTAATGGCTGTTTTGTTTTATAATAGTGTTGTGAAAGTTAATTTATCAACTATATTATTAATAAATATGTATATTAAGCTTCTTAAATATACATATCTAACCTATTTTACTGATTTAAAATCATAGAGTGAAACTTTAAATGGTTTCTTTGCTTTAAGACATAAGACCCTAAATGTTTACAATATTGTACAAAATGTTAACTTTTCGCTATGTATTTTGAAATCTATCCAATTTTGGTAACACTTGCAAAAATGAATTTTTTTTCAAAAATTTTGATAAAATTATCTTTAAAGACTTTATAAAATTATAATTTTGTATTGACATTTGAAAAGTGAATTGAAAACTCTTTAAGCTATATATAACCTCTAAAATACACAAATGTGACAAAACAAAAAAAAAGTTTCTATCTCCTCTAAAAAATGAGGTCAACAGATGCCTTATCTTGCCTATACATCGGTGCATCCACTATGCAGGGCTTCATCTTGACTATGTATCTGTGCTTCGACTATATAAAATCCCTTCCATGGATGGATCAAACACCATTGAGGAAGCCCTCGTAAAGAAGAGCTATTCCCTTGCAAGGAGGTAAAATAGCATCATCAAGGATAAGTGTGATACATCACACAGAGAGCCACAACTTGTTGCCTTAGACGATTAACCCATTCAATGAATGTATCAAACACCATGGAGGAAGCCCTTACAAAGAAGAGTGAATCCCTTGCAAGGAGGTAAAATAGCCTCATCAAGGACAATTTTGATGCATCCCACAAAGTGCTACAACTTATTACCTTAGAGGATTAACCCCTTCCATGGATTGATCAAACGACATAGAAGAAGCCCTTGTAAGGAAGAGCTATCCTCCTGCAAGGATGTAAAATAGCCTCATCAATGACAAGTGTGATGCATCCCATAGAGAACCACAACTTGTTGCCTTAGAGGATTAACCCTTTCCATGGATGGATTAAATACCATGGAGAAAGCATTTGAAAGGAATAGCTATCCCTTTGCAATGAGGTAAAATAGCATCATCAAGGACTATTGCGATGTATCCCACAGAAAGCCACAACTTGTTGCCTTAAATGATTAATCATCCCCATGGATAGATCAAACACCATGAAGGAAACCTTTGCACGGAAGAGTTACTCCCTTATAAAAGAGCTTTGCCCAAGTTCAATTCAGCCTTATCAACGGCCGCCTCCTGCCGAATGGGCTCTTCCTTATGCAAAGGGCCTCATCTAAGTTAAATTCAATTTTATTTCAATCTTCATCCAAAAAGGCTTGCTTAAATGTAAGGGCGTCGCCTTAAATCAGGTTTGCAAGTTGCTTCAAAAATTTACTCATATTGTACATTTAAATTTCACGGATTATATAAATATTCATACATGGATTTGGGGACTATTGCTATACATCCAACAAAGCTCTAAGCATGGCCAAATGGTAGCTACACAACAGGTGAACCTAGGCCCACACTCCACATTGCAATTTAGCCGAACCCCGTGGCCAAACTCTAATTTGGCCAAATCCTCATTAGCTTAACCCCATTTGGTCGAACCCCCATGAAGAGCGGAGCCCTCATGAATGAGGTGTGATAGGTTGAGGCGTTTTAGAGAAAATCTTCATGTAGGATCTTGTATCAAGTGGATGATATGATAGCTTATTGAATAGCGCTCTACTTAATCAAACAAGTCAAGTCTAGTCTTACATATCGGCCTAGGATTGCCAAGCCGTCACAACATTAAATGCAGCATGACTTAGGAATGATTGATTGATGTCTATGATAAGATGTCCAAACCGCTAGGATGAGGCCGCGTGTCTCTTGATCCAATGACTCTTACTCATCCTTTTCTACTATAAAATATCACACTTGGTGTCATTTCAGAGTAATGCAAGTTTATGCTCTCAACATATAACTTGCTCTCACTATTACTATTGGATTCGAACCCGTTTTACTTAAAATGGCTCACGTCTTACATAGGTTGTCTTGACCATCGAAGTGCATGTGGCCATCTCCCCATCACTAGAGATTGATCATACACTCTAAAAGTTTGTCGAAGTGTGCACGAAAGAGCTATGTGGACGTGAGAGGAGCAGTGATATGTTAATTACGCCACCTCTACAAAGAGTGAGGTCAAAACCAAATTTAAGGGGTTTTTTGGTTTGTATACTCATTTGT
>CAIGRN010004031.1:14161-37866 GCA_903798345.1 Fraxinus anomala | reverse complement strand
AAAAAGTAGTGTAATCCACAAACACTATACAAACAACAGAAAAATCCACCTTTGCTTCATTACTTGTCCCAAATCCATATAAAAGAAAATAGTTTTGGTACATTGGCAAACTGTGAATTTTGACGTAACATGAATCTAAATTAACGAGTTTCGTTCTTAAACTTCATCTATCTTTTCTCCTCTTTCTATAAGAAAGGTTAAACTCGTCTAACATGTTAATTACATCATTTAAAAGTTTAAACTATTACGGAGGGTTTCTTTTATTTAAATTTTACCTTCAAGGCACACTTCCATGAAGCCAGCTTTATTTTTGTCATATCAAAGAATTGATACATGCACAATTTTCATTAGGGAAATTGTAATATGAAAACACGATCTTTGTGTGCTTACCTCATCTAAAGGCATGTGCAATCACAGAGCCGATATACTTGCTTAAATCTAGAGTTCAACAAATCAACTATGACTGACCTAAGTACTAATAATACTTCACTAATATAGTAAGTCAAATTATATAGATAAATAGGATTCTAATCAATTTCCTCTCCTAGTTAATAATGAGATTGTGAACGAGATATGGAAGACACTTTTTTTAGTGAGACTTCCATTAGAACATATGACCACCTTTCAACATTAAAAGTTGTTTCTGCACTGACATTATCATCAAGAAAATCGTCAAAGAAACTTCAAGTTATTGGACTGAACTGATTATTTTAATTCTAGATTTCTGATATTAATCTAGTTAAGTAATCAATATAGTATTCACTCATGTGTGCGCGTTCGAGTGGGCGTGTGCATCTGTATTCTGCCAAAGATTTCCGTGCACGACTGCTAAGAAGAACATTGCATGATTCAATGCATCAGTCTCATTAGTTTTACTGGTTTATATAGCCTCCAACATTTGTTTTCAAGACGAACATATTTACTCTGAGAATAGCCACAGTGCGTATTTTGTTATTGTGAACAAAATTTGAGTTTGATTTGCTATGGAAATATGACACGTATTGATTGAAAAATTAGGTTTGAGTAGTTTCCCCCGTAAAGCTTAATTTGTTTCGTGTGATGTGACATGATTCTGTTGTTCCTGCAATTTGCTCATCTCTATAGCACAAAACAGCCTTTTTAGACCACCAGCATTTGATCTACCTTTTTCTGTATAATTCTTTAGCAGAATTCATTGGGGATTTCTTCTGCTCCCCAGTTTCTAAAATCTTAAATTCTCCACCAAGATTGATCTTCCAATTACATGAATCGTCAGCATCAAATATTTGGCATTGAATTGCCTCAGGTTCAAAAAGAGAACCCTTTCTTAGTGGTGATGAAATTCCTTCGTCTGAATATATTTTGGGTTTTGGTACATGTATATTAGGGTTTACACCTGGTGTACATAATGCCTTAAGTGTTTTTTTTCCGACCAATGATGAAATGCCGCTTGGGTATTATGTACACTGAATTAGTGATTATTCAAACATTTTACTCTAAGAAGAACATTGCATGATTCAATGCATCAGTCTCATTAGTTTTACTGGTATATTTAGCAGCCAACATTTGTTTTCAAGACGAACATATTTTCTCTGAGAATAGCCACAGTGCGTATTTTGTTATTGTGAACAAAATTTGAGTTTGATTTGCTATGGAAATATGACACGTATTGATTGAAAAATTAGGTTTGAGTAGTTTCCCCTGTAAAGCTTAATTTGTTTCGTGTGATGTGACACGATTCTGTTGTTCCTGCAATTTGCTCCTCTCTATAGCACAAAACAGCCTTTTTAGACCACCAGCATTTGATCCACCTTTTTCTGTATAATTCTTTAGCAGAATTCATTGGGGATTTCTTCTGCTCCCCAGTTTCTAAAATCTTAAATTCTCCACCAAGATTGATCTTCCAATTACATGAATCGTCAGCATAAAATATTTGGCATTGAATTGCCTCAGGTTCAAAAAGAGAACCGTTTCTTAGTGGTGATGAAATTCCTTCGTCTGAATATATTTTGGGTTTTGGTACATGTACATTAGGGTTTACACCCTGGTGTACATAATGCCTTAAGTGTTTTTTTTCTGACCAATGATGAAATGTCGCTTGGGTATTATGTACACTGAATTGTAAATTCTGATGTACATGTAGAATAATTCATATATTTTACCCATAGAAAAATAAATCTATATCAATCATCAAATCAAAAAACGTGGCAGGTTCAAAGAGAAATTGTATATATCAGCAGTTGCATGTAAAAATTTTGCCTGGATGATTCTCCTTTTCTTGATGTAGAATTATGACTTCAAGAAAAGAACTTAACAATTTAATATAGATTAGAACCATATAAAAGATCGCCGTCATCCATTTATAAAAATTATACACTTTTTTTGAATCTTCGATCAAAAACTAACTTCGGTTTGCACAAAAGTGCATATTAAAGACAAAATTGAAATGAAGACATTTAGTCCTCCTACTTTCGCTAACGCCTTAACCTTTTTGACACTTGATTAACAAAATTAACTTCCCTTTCCAGTATGATAAACTGAAAGCTATGTAGGTGAAGGTAGCACTGAGGTGAAGAGAAGCGAATTTACTTGAGTTATTTTCCTTATTCCAATGAACATTGGTTACATTTATTTTTACCAGAAACTGACTTATGGATGTGTGCTCTTTTTTTGACAGTTTGGGAAATGAAAACCAAACTTCCTCTAGCTGAAACGACTGTATTGAAAAGCTAACTTTCTTTTAGGAATGGTAGATTAAGATGCAGGTTAGGTAGGTAAAATCAAAATAAAGAACAACGTCTACACTTAAATTGGCAAAGAATTACTTGTGTTTTTGTCAACGTTAGGAGTACTTTTAACATGTTAATATGCCTGTTCTTAGTGCATGTATGGTAAACTGAATTTAGGCAATATTCTTTCCCCATCTTGTGTTCCAAAATACAGACGCTGATCACTATCTTTTATCTTTTGGGCATCTTGTTCCCTCTACTACCGAATTGTCTCGTCAATGTTATTTGATGGTATTGAAACTTTGCTTAAAGAACATCATCAAATTGTGTGTCAACTCAAATGTACTAATTGTACTAAAGGAAAGGTAAAAGAAAAGGGAAAGAAATCTATAACTTTTAATCCGTCTTGATTTATTCCACCAAATTCAAACTCCCATTTTGCAGTTCCAAGAAAAAAAATTAAAAATGAAAACCCAATGTGCTCCATGAGATTGATACTTTTAAGCTGTTTGGTAGCCATTTTTCAGCAAAAAAAGAAGAAAAAAAGACAGTTGAAGAAGTCAAAAAAGACGACTGTGAGAGTCAAAGTAAAAAAAATTGGCTGAATTTGATTTCTAACGGGCAAAAAATACATTCTTTGATCTGAAAAATGGCTACCAAACATATTTTTCTATAGTACGATGACAAGGGCTACTCACATGACGTTAAAAGTTAAAACCCGCAAATCCTATGTTTCATGAAGTAGCCATACGGCCCTACCCGGTAAATTTTGGCAAAAATTCCAGAGAAAACAGTAAGAAAAAGAAAATACTGCAGTATCTGAATACGAGGCAGAATAGTTTTGCTTTCAACTTCCAATCATTTGTGAGATGACAACAGTAGGAATTCAATAAGATTCCAAAGTTAATTTTGTCGACCTCCCCAATAAAGGTCACTGGCTTTATTCTCATAACTTGCCTATCCTACAACCTTATTACATAACTCTTTTCATGTCCTCTTCTAAATTCTACTCTCACTAAATACCTCCCCAATTTTATTGCTTCTGAAAGCTGATTTCAAATCACAATCCCATTTTGATTATAATGTCAAATGAAGATAATTCTTTGGTTTTTGATGCATCTGTTTTTCAACACCAGTACAATATACCATCACAATTCATATGGCCTGATCATGAGAAACCTTGTCCCGAGCCACCACCAGTACTGAATGTCCCTACTATAGATTTGGGTAGCTTTCTCTCAGGCGATGTGGACTCGGTTTGGGGTGCAACCTGTCTAGTCAACCAGGCATGTAGAGAACACGGGGTCTTTCTTGTTGTAAATCATGGGGTCGATTTGGAACTTGTCGAGGAAGCTCACAAGGGCATGGACTATTCCTTTGGGAAGCCACTTGAAGAGAAACAAAGGGCCCGGAGAAAATTTGGTAACCATTGTGGTTATGCTAGTAGCTTTGCCAATAGATTTTCCTCCAAGCTTCCTTGGAAAGAGACACTTTCTTTTCGTTACAGTGCTGATCTTCAGTTGCCCAACATTGTCGAGAGCTATTTCTTGAATGTGATGGGTGAGAATTACAGACAATTCGGGTACAAAAATTGGCCCTTGTTGAACTGTTTCATCTAAGAGTTTAAGCTGTTTTGGTGTTTCTCATTATACATGTGTTTATTTTTTGATTTTTTGCTTGTCAAAGGAGGGTTTGCCAAGAATATTCTGAAGCAATGAGCAGTCTTTCTCTTAACATCATGGAGCTCCTGGGAATGAGCCTTGGGGTGGGACCAGCTTTTTTCAGAGAATACTTTGAAGGAAGTGATTCTATAATGAGATTAAACTACTACCCTCCATGTCAAAAACCTGAACTAACTCTTGGCACAGGCCCTCGTTGTGACCCTACCTCCTTAACTATTCTTCATCAAGATAATGTTGGTGGACTTGAAGTTTTTTATGATGAAAAATGGCATTTCATTCCTCCCAATCCACAAGCTTTTGTAGTCAACATTGGTGACACATTCATGGTAAGTTAAAAAGCCTCTTTCAAAGCATGTTGAGTATGCAGTATTTGATGTGACTGACCATTACAATGTTTTGCAGGCTCTATCGAATGGGATTTACAAGAGTTGCTTGCATAGAGCAGTTGTAAACAGTAAAGTTCCAAGGAAATCCTTGGCATTCTTTCTTTGTCCGAAGATGGACAAAATGGTAAGGCCACCAAAGGAATTGGTATGTGAAGAAAATCCAAGAATATATCCAGATTTCACATGGCCGGCTCTTCTTGAATTCACACAGAAGCATTACAGAGCTGACATGAAAACACTTGAAGTTTTCACCAATTGGCTTCAACAGAAAAGCAGCCTGGATACTGCCACATTGAATGGTTAAAGATAGAGAAAAGACTAATTACAATAACTACACAAAGACGAGAAAAAGAGGAATCGTTTTTTGGAGGGTATATAGAAGAATAAGGAAGCCAGAGGATGGACCCTGAAAGAAAGGCAATCAGAGCCGTGCTGTTACAGATTATTCTGTCCTTGATTTTAAGAAGAAAAAAATGGAAATTCTGTGAGATATTTATATTCTATAAGCATTTTGCATGGATAAAGAATTTAAGAGTGGCAATGATATGGAGTCAACTTGCCTCGTGTGCATGCTGATATTATTTACTAAAATAAATATTAAACAACTTTGGATCAAACTAGTTTTGACTGATGAGATAATGGAGAATTGAGCTCTTAATTACTTTCAGTTCCCTGTTCTTTTTTTCTTCCCGTTCAAGTCTAGGGTATCGAAATTATGAACATCTCCTAGAAACTCTTTATAAGTCACATTCTCTCTATTTTAGAGAGAATCTTTATTTTGAGGAGTCAACAAACTATAGAATAAATTCGGCTCTTTAAATGTAGAGATTCAACCCCGCCCTCTATGCTTTCATACATTGTTTCTCGACTTTTCGTGCATTTCTTTAGATGAAACCAATTTAAAAAAAAAAATGTAAATGTTGATTAGATAAATATAAAGAGTAGTGTTGTTGTGAACTTGTATACTCTTCATCTTTGAAATATAAATATAAAGTTTCGTTTGAACGTTTTTCGTCGCTTGCTAATTTGTAGTGTTTTTAAATGTTTATAAGTTGTAAATATTGAGTCGTATGAAATGCGTGAATAAAAAATAAAATTGAACAAATTAAATTAAAAATTAAACATTAAAACTAATTGTGATTCTTGCAATAACGTTTTAATTAAAAAATTGATTCTTTTTCTAGGATTAAAATTGGTTCGTTAATAATTAGATAATTGAAGAAGGTATGGTATATGTTCTTTCTATATCAATTTTATTTTAAACCTACTAAACATTAAAACTAATTGTGATTGTTTAATATCGCAAGTTGAGACTCTGAAAACAACTTTGATTGAGACCTAAATGCAAATACATTGTAATCTTAAATTCCATAATCATACAAGATGTATATTAAATGATTTGAGTATAGTGAGACACAATTTGTGTCGTGATCAACGGTTACTTTGATGTCCTTGATCGAGTAGTATTTTATGAACGACATCATGAGTTATGATTTGACAATTCGTAAAACTAATCTTAAATTCCATAATCATACAAGATGTATATTAAATGATTTGAGTATAGTGAGACACAATTTGTGTCGTGATCAAAATTATATCGTTCACGATCGATATATAAAGTTGAATGCTTTAGAAATAAACAATACTGTGTTTGGTGCAAATTAAACATGATTGTGTAGATTACTCATTTGTGATCGCTATAAATGAGACTTCACTCAATCAAATGAGTCACCTAAATTCTGAGTGGGTAATATACTTGGCCTCGCCTCGTGATGACTGTAACCCAATGTATCTCAAAAGTGCTTTCGCCCATGTTCCTATTTTAATCGGGTTGGATTGGAGAAAGTTGTTTAATAATCTATATATATAAGATTGTTGATTTCTTATATGCAGTGTGTGAAATATATGCAAATATATGGAATGATATAGATCCCTCTTATACAAAACTAATTATGATCTAAACAGGTCGAAGAATACTTCAATATTACAAACTCAAACATAACCCACTTGACATCAATGTTTCAATCAACTATAGGCTCAGGTTATTGCAGCGTTCTAAAAGGTGTAATGTGTGACGATGCGTAAAGGCCAAGTTATAGGCTAAGCGAGCTTAGACAAGACATATGCGTAAAAAAACGTAACAATACGTTTTCTTATTTTAATTTTCAGTCAATCGAAAAATCATTTAATTATTAAAAATAATACATATTAAATATTTAAAACATATTTATAGGAACTTTATAAATTTTTTTCAAAAGTTTTCAACAAAAAGATAAGTTTCAAACGTAAATTAACATTTAAATTTTAACTTAAAAGAATTATTAAAAAAAATTAAAAAAAGATAATAATGCACACATAATCACGCTTACACACGCATTAGCGGGCAACAAGCCCTCTAAATAAGGCGCCAGCCAAGTGGCTTGGCGTTTCCGTCGAGCATAGGCGGCATCTTGGCGATACCTAGGCGTGCCTTTTAAAACACTTATTATTGTACCATTCTGTATCAACATAAAAGCTCAGATTCATCCAAAAATCCTCACAAAATTCAGGCGAGTGTAGTTGTTGCTATGGACCAGAAGAACTCAATGTCGCCTCTAATGGGATCTCACTCTCTCACAAAATATCACTAGGACACTTGATCTCACCAAAAATTCATTGAATCATTCAAACCAGAGTTGAAGATAAAGAGATATTACAGAGAATTCGAAACTGTGGAAAACCCTCTCACAGAAGGTGAAATGACAGAATAAATTAGGATTTCAACCAACAGAAGAGTATTTGTACTAGTAGAGGCTACCGTTGATCCAAATGGACGATCAACGGTCTAGAGCAGCTTTCACTTTTAGTAAAGGATAAAACAACCAAAGTTGAATGTGCCAAATACGTTTTCAACCAAGACTTGGGTACTGGTCTTGGGCTTCACTGGGCCTATTTGGTTGATGTTATTGGGCAATAGATTTAGGTTTGGGTTGAGCCCTTTTTTATTATTACCGAAAGAGATTGGATTGGATCAGGCATCATGGCCCAACAATCCCCTTTATCTTCCTTAAATTTATAACATGATTTCAATCTCTTTCAAAGTTTGTTCGTGTTTTGTAATTCAAAAATAGAGAACAAGAGCTTCTCTATATTAACTTCTTCTCTCCTTAAATTTCAAGGTTGTCTTCGTTATTGCACGAAGCGAGCACTACATTTGGGTTCCATTGTATCCTGGAGGCATATTTACTAAGTCGTGTGCATCACTTGGACGGGGGCAAATATCGTCTTAAGGGAAGTGCAAACACGTGGCTTGAATTCACAATGGAGTTATTGAAACATCTTCATCAACGAGTTTTGTTTGATCTTCTATATCTGTTAGGCCATGCTTGATTGTCACATTTTCCATAAAAAATGTCACGTTCGAGGTAAACGAATTTCACTTTGACCGTTTGATTACAATGTGGAAATGAAAATCGAATTTCAAGGTACAATCACTTTAAATTGCATTTTCTTTGTTTTCATGGAAAATGAATTTCTATGGGTTTGATGGGTTGTTATTTTTCAACTAACATGGAATTGAAATTTCTTTCCACTTTTATCTATCAAACAGATCCTTACTATAGTTCTCCAACTTGTTTCTTCAACTTAGAATTAAATAATAATCATTCACTTTGTGGCTTATAGAGTTGCATTGTACGTGTATAGTTGTGACTTTCATAATGTAAACAATCCATTGCGGTATTGGGGATAAATGGTGTGTCTGTGATGCTAAATATCATTACTTAGTTCACCATCAAAATCTCTATCCTTGTCGAATAATGCAAGCAAGAAGGCCTTAGAGTTTCACACACGGACGACCACCTAAAGGTATGCACCTAGTGATTCATAGATGGAGTTCACACACAGTGCCTTCCATGTTTGTGTTCTTTTAGTTATGAATCAAGGGATCCATAGCCACCTAAACCGATGATAATCGCATTAATGATGAATATTATTACTCATTCAATGTTAGTGATGAAGACGCCAACCCCACCTTCCAGCTCCCTCCACTACTCGATCGGTGATGGGAAAGAAGGTGAGTGTTGGTAGAGGAAAGACCATAGCGACAATGTCCCTATCAAAGCAATTCAATCTTAGAATCTAACATTAGATATATATCATATCAAGAACCAAAATATTCGGTGCAAGAACATCAAAATATCGAAGTATTTATTATAATCAACAATCACGTTGACAAATCCAAACCACCCGAATTAAAGCGTCAACATCTTCAACTAATCACATAGGAGACATTGCACCATGACTTTTAATTGCAAGAGAGTAAATAAAATCCTTAATATCATCGTACAAAGCTTTAGCAAAATTTGGATCAAATATCTCCACACCATGATGACCTCCATCAATAAATTTATATATCACGTGCACTCCACGTGCCTCCAGCATCTTCGCAAACTCCTTTTGCCTATCAACCAGTGGGTCCCCTTCATACCCCCTCACCATACACATTGGCAACCGTTCGATCTTCTCATCATGAGACCCACCAATCAATGGATTGCAATACTCATGATCTTTATCAGTATTCTTTGGCAATGCCAGTGACCACATCAAATCATTTGCATGCAGAGGAACAATATGATCATTGATGAGTTTAAGCTCTGATTGGGTCCTCTGCACCCCACCGTAGTAGGGCTGATTCATTATCAGCCCTTGGATTTTCACTGGTTCAAGATCAACGTCCAGTGCACGTAGACCTGCATTGTACACCATGTTGCCTCCCGCACTGCTCCCCATTAAGATAGTTTTAGAAAAGTCAGCAAACTCTTTCATCCACGGATCAGAATCACTAATGGTAGCTTGATTTTTAGCCCACATTATAGCCTCCATTGCATCATCATACGCCGCCGGCAGGCGGTGTTCCGGTGCCAGACGGTACTCGACAGAAGCGACCAATGCAGGGAACTCAGCCGCCATGCGGTTGCACGATTCATGGGAAAAACTAGACGTTGCACTGAACAAAACAAACCCACCGCCGTGGAAATAGATGATAAGTGGAAGCTTGGTGATTGACGGCAGATTTTTAGGCCGAAAGAGGCGGATGAAGGTGCCGTTAGTGGCGTTGAGAGGTATATCTTTGGAAATGACGACTTGGGTGGTTGAGTCAACGTCAATTTCAGGATTTGCCGGTAGAGTTGGAAAAGAGTCGAGTCTTGTAATTGAGCCATCAGGATTTGGCACGATTTTCAGCTTCTTGTAAGCATCATCTTCTTCCATGGAAGCTGTCTTTTGATGATCAGACATTTTTTTTATTGCTAGAGAGAGAAGAAAGCTTGTAAATAAAGAAAAAAGTGCTTGTAATTAATTAAGTAGTTGAGGTAGGCGTGCCATGCAGTGCAACTTTAGTACCGTGCCAACTATAATATTTCCGTGGTCTAGAAATAAAGTATGCAGGCGAAATAGTAATAAAAAAATATTACTACAAATTTAATGTCCCCAATATTTGGTGTAATACAATGCACAAAAGGTGGCTCTTAATGTGACTATTTATTGACACGTATTAAATACGTTGAACTCATTATTTAAATAGATCTTACATACACATGTCAATTAAATTAATTGTAGTAGCAAGTACTAAAAATTTTCTCGAAATAGAATACCCGTTTTTATGCCCCGAGCCCTAACTCAATTAGCTTCAAAGTCCACATATACAACATAGTTGCCAAGATTTTAGCTTCCACGATATTGGTACCAGATGTTGGAAATAGATTCTTCGTCCATGTTCGGTATAACAAACAAAAATTTGACTTCTTTTTCTTCCTCAGTAGTCGAGGGTTATTGTCTTATATAGATTTTTCAATAATAATCAAGCATAGAAATATCGGAATCAAACTCCTTAAAGGAGATGATAAATGAAGTTACGGAGTTGGATGGCATAAGCAGAAGATGTGACTAACATAGCATTTGGGTTGCATAGAATAACTATCCTCCTACAGTGATCTGTCCATACATTCAAATATCAGAAGACAAAATAAACAAACATCTTGGAAAATATAGAATGAATGTATAGAGATAACCTGGTGAAATAAGTCACATGTCGACCTCATTCGATGTTCACTTCTCGACAAGAAAGGTAATTTTGATGCATTAAGCAACATTAGTCAGATATTGAAGTTCTCAGTCAAAATAGGGTCATTGTAAAGTAGGGCAATTAATTCATCAGCAGCAGAATCCAGTTGTCCAGTAAGAAATTTCCATTACCTTGTTCATTGCAAGCTGGCAATTTCCATAGACCCCATTGATGTCAGGATGTGCAGGATGTGGAGAATAAAGAATACAGTAGCTAAAATAAGAAAATTTCAACTTTTAATAGAATCATGTGACTTGGAGCAGTTAACTGTCTTTCTGGTGGCAAAAACTCGATGTACAGGCTGCAGAAAAAAACAAGGCTAGAAGCATTAAATTGTTAATGAATTGACTCTGATATGAAAAAGAACAATAGATTGTAACTTTAGGGGAGGGGAGGGGGAGGGGAGGAGGGTACGGCTAATGTGAAATCATTTCTTTAACTTAGTCCTATGGGTATATAGGGAATGTAAAATACATCTCGCACTTGCTATTCACGAAGGTTAGTAGATGTAAAACGAACGTGACACCATCAGATTGCAGAGGAAGTTTATCTATGTTGTAACATCTCACAGATTTGTTTCTTCGTACACATAGAATTCCACATTTCTTACCTTCAGAGCAAAATTTGACTGTTGGCCTCTTCGTCACACTATGAATAGCATTAGCTTCTAGTCTCAATTTTACCTAACTGTAACAAAAGCATTACAAGCAAAAGGAAAACCGCATACACCGTGAAAGCACGTCTATTTGAAATTTGAAAATAACAGAAGCGCTGACCTTCTTAAGATATTAACACCCAAAATGGCACCAGAAAGTCCTTGGTTACATTGAAGTATCCAGTCAGTTCAGTTCCCCGAATTCCCAGATTACTATCTCATATGACCTCAATACATATATTTAACATCAGGGTGCAGAGGATGGACACTTTAATATGAACATTAGGGATTCCCTTTAAATTTTGACACAACCTTCTAATGGATCTGTTGAGTTGGAAAAAACAAGATGTTTAAGAATTCTTGATTGGGCAATTCAGATCTCTTTTTCCAAATTCGATAAGTGCTCGTGCCTCATATTAAAAAGGTATCCACATCTTTGATTTCTTCCTCAGAAAACCAGTAGAAACTTTCTCCAACTTCAGAATTATCCAAACAAAATGCAATAGAATTTAGTTAATGGGCATAATGTTAAAGCAAATAGGGGGAAACATTCGAATTTTACGAGCACAACACACCGAAAAGGCAAATTTAAAGGAAAATATGTTACAAGAACAAGACATAACCTTGATGCCTTGACCAAAACCCAGCAGTAAAGATGCATTCATAGTTATCAATCTAATCAAAAATAACTGTGTACGCATTAAAGTGAATTACTGATGGATTTTTGACAGAAGTCATTAAAGTTTGTTGTCGATAATATTCAAATCAAATATATTGATAGATGTTGTATTCTTTATTTGTGGATATACTGTATATGCAAGTCATTCTTTAATCTTTGTCATTGTATGCAGTTGCACCCGAATGGGGCTCTTGGAAATAGCATGTGCTTGCAGCCCGCCACTCACATAAGTTGATTCATGACTGAGCAACAAATTCCAGGGAGCATGCATATATTGCAGACTTCATATATTTATGAATAATACTTTCATATACGACACTTCCACTCTAGTTTGCATGTAAATGAAATATATCAATCATAATCTGCTTCTTCGCTTTCCTATTTCTTTTTATTATTATTGTTTTTTGGACACTAAAGGAAGCCAGATTAGTAAGACAAGGATCATCAAACTTGATATAAGAACAACCCAATGGAACCACCACAAGCATCTTAAACGTAGATGCCATGTGTGAGATTTTAGTCATTTGCTTTCTAAGGTGCCTTTCATTTGTATGTTGAGACTTTTACACATAACTTCGTGCTATGTATGAGCGGTCATGTATCAAAACTTAAAAGGAATATTTATAAGTAGGACGTAATCATTTTCATATGGCTGGGTCCTAGTAAGGTTCTTCTGGGCTGTAATTGATGTCTTTTCGGAAAAAAAGCTCGTCTCTTTTACAAGGCAGCAGACAACTAGAAAGTAAAATGTTTTCCGGGCCCAAAAAGATTATAGTTCGAAGTCCATAAAAGGCAAAAAGGAATATCATTAAAGGCAATGGTACTAAATTTTTAGTTCTCAGAGGGCCTCACCACTTAGAAAGTGCGAAAATATCACATACATATACCCAAACTTTATGCAAGGGATTCCTAAGCATCAACTCCTCATCGGAGTATAATCCAGGGGATACGTGTCCCTTTATCATCATTGCCAAAAGAAGTCAAAACGAAATGGAATATGAGACACGATTAGTATGTAAATGAGAAAGCAGGTGAGAAATCCACATTTTCCATTTTTTTCTATTCCCCACAGTTGCTTACTACAGATTATTGCGTAAATAAAGTTCGTAACAATAAATGTTCTATGCTAATAAAACAGATACAGAAAATGAAAATTGGAAAGTGATCAGCTCATTGAGGCTTTTTCCTTGACTTGAAAGGAAAATTGGATGGCGGTGAAGGGGAAAACTCAAAGGGCAAGTGGGGTGGCTCGGACTCACCAGAAAGCATTTCCACAATTTCTTTCATGTCAGGGCGTTTGTTAGGTGATCTTTGCAAACAGAGGAGTGCAATAGTGATGCAGAGTAATGCTTGTTCACGGTTCAACGACTGGATGTTTGCGTCAACAAGATCCAATAGCTTCCCATTGATAGCCATTTGCCGAGCCCATGAAATTAGATTAGCCCTTTCGAATTCTGACATTGGCGAGGCTGTTACCTGTAGCGGCCGTCGCCCTGAAACCAAAACTAATAATAGAACACCAAAGCTGTACACATCACACTTTGCAGACACCTGACCCCCACCACCATACTCAGGAGCAATGTAACAAACAGTTCCTCTCATACTTGGAGTACTACTAATGCCTCCACTCTTGGGGATATCTCCACTAGCCCAATCTTGACTATTTCTTCTACCAATTCGAAACTCCCCACTAAAACCATCCAGCCACCGATCAATGCTGCTTCTGCTACCCTTGCTCTTCCTTCTCTTCTTCTCTGGCACCACATCCTCGTCCCTTTGCCACCACAATTCCCCATCATTATCCGATTTAAGCCCCCTTTTCTTCTTTTTCTTTGCCAATTCCTCACAGAACTCCTCCTTCCACCATTCTCTTGGTTTCCTAGTCTTCTTCTCCTCATCCAGTGATGTCCACCACTCCAATTTCTTCTTGTGCTTCTTTTTCTCCATTTTAGGACCATCTTCCACCGAGCTAGTAGTTGTGATCCAATCCTTCTTAGGTCTTTCTTTCTCTATCTCACTCCCAATCCACTCCATTACATAGTCCTTGATCCTCCCCGAATCCGACAATCCGCCAACAATATCCTGCTTCCACCACCAATCCCGCCCAGACTCACTCTTCCTCCTTCCACCACCCCCCTTTCTGTTCCCACTTTCAACACTCATTCTATCAAAAAGCCCCTCTGAAACACTAGTCTTATCCAGGCACTCGGATGGCGATGCATCCACGGCTCCCCCCTCCCCATCCAATATCCTCAAACAATAACTCTCTGGAGATTGATCCACATTCACAACCACCGCATCCTCTGTCATAACGCTCTCATTCTCCTCCATTATCGACCCATAATCCTCCCCCTTCTTCTCAATTTTCTCATCCTCCTCAACAATCTCTTCCTCTCCAGTCAAAACCTGGGCTAATCCGAAATCAGCAATCTTTGCATTAAAATTAGAATCCAACAATATGTTTGAAGGCTTAACATCACCGTGAACAATATGCGGATCACAAGTGTTATGCAAATAATCAAGACCTTTTGCTATTGACATTATAATAGCGAACCTCATTTTCCAGTGCATTAACTCTGAGCACTTTCTATCTAACAAGGCATCCTGTAAACTACCATTTTGCATGTACTCATAAACAAGTACCAATCTTCTTCCTCTTCGCTTCCTCCGACAACCATAATAGCAACTTTTGTTATCATTATACCCGTCCGAGGAGGAGAACCCAAGTACAGATACGACGTGAGGGCAGCACGTAGTGTCTATACTGGATGCAAGGGAGAGTTCGTTCTGGAACTCTCTCTCACCTTGGAAAGTGCCGGAGGAAGCCTCACTCATGAGCTTCACCGCGATCTCCAGCCCAGATGGTAGAATCCCTTTAAAAACCGACCCGAATCCCCCCTGTCCGAGGCGGTTGGAAGGGTTGAATGAATTGGTGGCGCTGCGGAGTACAGAATAGGAAAAGCGGTGCGGGGGCAGTTGATGCTTCAGATCCGCTGGTGCCGTCCTTCTGCGGGAAATTTTCCGATATATAATGGCAGAGAATAAGAAAAACGCCAAGGCTATTGTGGCAGCTAAAATGGGTGGAAGGAGAGGGATTTTGCTTCGTTGGTGGTGGTGGTGGTGGGAGGGCGGTGGCTCTGGAAATGGTGGCGGAAGTGGTGGCATTGTTGTGTATAGTGCGAAAGATAGCGTCTTTAGGTGATCGAAAAAGACTAGTGAAGACGAAGAAGAAAGAAGCAGTGTTTTGAGAAAGCGTATCACTGAATCACCTCCTGGCTCCTTCTGTTTGTTATCCTCTTCAGTCTCCCTCTCCCTCACCTGTTATTTTGTCAGTTGTTTAGTCAAATGCTACAGCTACAGCACAGTGATATATCAGTGCGGGTGGGGTGTTTGTCGGCGGGGATGGGGTAGTCCAGGGGTATCAAAAGGCGTCAACCGGTCAACGTGGACTCATATCGAGTTTTAGAGACTCAAATCTTACTCGTTAAAGTGCTTTCACACTCGTAAAATAAGTTTGTCACTTGTTCCGACACCTGGACTAAACCAAGCGAATAATGCTCGACGAAGAATAAAATCTTCTTGTGTGAAGATACGATTCAAAAATTATAACTCGTGTCGCTGTCGTGTCTAGATATGAATTGTTTCGGACGGCCTAGATATTTTAGACATGCTAGAGAATCCAAATCCAAAATATGAGAGAAATGGTGAAAAATAATTGAGAAGTGGGGTGGGGTGCGTGGGGTGAATGAACAAGTTGACTAACAACAAGCTGTAAACATCAACATATTCGTTTGTTTTTAAACCAATATAAAAAAATTTAAATATTCTTGTCTTTTTATATTTTTGTTTTTGAGTACTAGTTGACATTTTGTAATTTCTACTTAACTTCACGAAATAATCCAAAAGAAATTGAGGGATTATTTGACAAATACTCTGATAAAAATTAATGAAATATGTGATTAAAAAATTATGAATCCCATAAAAAACTCCTTGTACTCCACAAATCAGCATTGAATTCGATTACTTATTTCTACATATATTTTTATTTTTTTAAGCTATGGTCAATAAAATTTAGTAGTGGTGTGAAGTTGACCTTAAAGTTTGAGTTTGACAAATTACAATCTAAAAGTTTGCTGATACCTGGTAGTGAAAAGTAAAAAGTTTTATTTTAATATTTTTTCTAAAGGATTATTGTGTAAAAAGGCAAAAAGACAAGGGTACAAATGGAAAAAAAAACAAAGTGTCGGGGAACATAAGCAAAAAATACAATGTGGTGTAGTTGTCACTGGTCACTCGTATTCTCTTGGATGCTCGTGCCAAAGTTGAGTAATCACGTGCTGTCTTCCCTCATCGATGCAACGCGCCTTTACATTCGCGTGGTGTGCACAGCCTTTTGACAATGCTGCAAATCAATTAATTTAATTCTCAACCTTATTTAACGGAAGACTAACGTTATTTGTAGTCGTTCATTATTTTAGTCGTACTATATTGCGTACATGCGGTGACTAGAAATTTGATGTATTAATGTACTATTTTTTTATTATTTCATACATCAAATCATTAATCACGTGACATCCACGTAGAATGATTATGATAATGAGTTATTGCAAATAGTATTATTCTTAACGAAAATATTAAGAATAATCAGCAAGAAAATATACAACTTGCTTGTTTAAAATTATTGTCTACTTTGTGCAAATTGCCACTATATTCATTTGGTATATTCTTGAATAAAAATAAAAAGACATGTTTATTGATATTAAATTATTTATTTGACAGGCCAAAAACATGTCTAGGAAAATAAAGGTTTAATATAAGTGAGATTAATGGATTATTTGATAAAGTTTTGTGATTAAAAAAGTTGATAAAATTGTGAATTTATAAAATATATTGTTAAAATTAATTTTTTATTTTTGTATCAACTTTTAGCAATTATTTAAGCTGTATTAAGTCCCTGTTTGGTGAAAATTTAAATTCAAATTTTTGTCAAAATTAAATCAATAATTATTTTGAATCGTATATTTTATCAACCTTCATCAAAATTTATTAAAATTTTGATTTAATTCCCATAAGCAGGGAGGTGGTCCCGAGATTGTAAATAAGCACTTAATTTTGCATGGTATTTACTTTTTATGGAATCTTGTAACATGGTGAGTTCAACGTTTTACTTTTAGGGTTTCGCAAAGTTTAAGGTCAAAAGTAAAAAGCTTTAAATTTCTTTCATATGTCAAACGTCATACCCCATGCATGCTTGTCGGGGGCCTCGCCTCGAATTGACTTCATGCTTGAATTTTGAATATTTCTTTTTTCTTCTCTAAAACCCATTTTAAATAATTTAGGTTTATCCAAAGACAATTAAATATTATTAGTCTCGAAAGGTGAGGCCATTTTCAAAAAGTAAAACAGTTTACTTTTTTAATGAATACATAAAAAATACTAAAATTCAACTCGGGCTTGAAGTTGGTAGTGATTGTGATAATTCAAATTTCAAATAGCTTTTGCTTATTCCGACAAAGTACTAAATTGATTAACTACTTCAAATTTTTCTTTCTTTGTGAATATAGTTTTAGTGAGTTACTCATATTAGTAGTCTTTAATGGGTTTTTAGCATATTAATCTTTCTAGTTTTGATTTTTGGCTGAAGTTGATGTTTCGAAGACGTGATCATGTACGAAATAAGTTTTTGAAAGAATATGTGATTAAAAAGTAAAAAAAATCATGAAAAATGAATTTTTTAAGAATGTGATCAGAAAAATATAATTTAAAAAAAAAATCAATTTCAAACGGATACTCAACATACAAAATGTATAAACATGCAATGCTGGTACATCATTGTTTACATTAGGGGTTACACTCCTCTCACATGGAGATGAAGTTCACTCGAATAAAAAAATATTAGTTCAGTGGATCCCACCCCCATGTGAAGGGAGGTGGAACTCTTGATGTACATCACTAGTGAAAATACCCATGTATAAACACGTTTTTACAAGGATCAAAGTTGTCACCTTGTTCCTTTTTGGACAGAGAGGATGTTCACGGGCGTTATTGTTTGCTTGGTTAGTACGAGAATCATGAAAGGACCACACTCCAATGTCGAATATTATTTTGATGTAACAACCATATATTCTGCAATTTGTCACTATCCAATTTGCTATTTTAATTTTTCTTAGATTTATAATTTTTTTTTTTTTTACATTTTCACCTCTATTTATATTTTTCATTACAGAAATCATCACACTCACCGCACATAATGTGCATAGAAACAACCGACCCAATATATCAGAATTGATGCTAAAACTCTACAATAAATTCAATCAGGCTGAACTCCGGTTCGATTCCAGTGCAACTCCAGTTCAAACTCGATCCTGAGCTCAAATAATCCATACAAACTATTTAGGCTTGTCAAGAACAAAGGTTAACCAAAAAATGAAATTATAGCAACAGGTCGATACTCAAATTGATACAAAAGAAAAAAACTTTATTACGCTTTTGACAACAAATTACAATATTTCATTGAAGAAAGTGATAATCAATTAGGGGGAATTAACTAGCATACCTCTGTTGTACTGGAGTTAATTGAATTGGAGTTGCTTTGGCTGAAAATTCTGTGAAGTCTGCGCGTCAAATTCCACGATGGGAAAGAGAAATTCATTAAAAGAGGAGATTGATGGTGGAAATGGAGATAATAGGGGCGGATAATGGGGAGCCGACGGCGCTGGAAGTTGTAGCTACCCAAGCCATGACGGCGAAGTAGCGGCAGTTTTCTTTTGTGGAGCAAACGATTTAACGTATAATTTCTCAGCAGCGGATACGGATTATTCTAACGAGATATATATTGATTGTGAAACGGATTTAGATATACTGATATTGTTTGAAATTTTTAACATACAATGTCATTTGGGAAATGGGTTTTCAAGATTTGAAAGGTAATGTCGCGGCGGCGGAGAGGGTGTATCTTCCCTGGACCTTTGGGTTTGGTTTGGTTTTTATTTGTATTTGATATCTATTCTGGGCTTCCGGTGACCGTAAAATAATAAGAAGAAGAAGTTGTTTAATTGTCATCGTGGTGGTGGAGGAGAAATAATTTCTTATTTTTTAATAATTTATTCGTTAGCACTTTTTTTTTAAAAAATTGAAAATATGATTTTACTAAGTTCTTTATTTATTTATTTATTTTTATTTAAACAGATGAATATATTCGTTATTTCACAACCTTTTATTAAGAAATTAAATGAAAATGGATTAAAGAATGTTTTCTGCAATAAAATGTGTACGTAGGAATGAAAATGCAAAAAATACAATGTAAGGATGTTTTACACAATAAACTTCAAACTTAGAGAAGTTTTGTGCTAATAACCTTGGTGTAAACTAATCTCGGAACCATTTCAAATTATGGAATTGATCTTTTGCTCTATACGGGTAGGATAAAAACTTAACACTGCCGATATAGTAAAAACACCTTAATTATGTCTACCCTGTTTCAAATTAATTCTTAACCAATTCGATGAAGTTTTTAAATTCATAAAATGGACAAAAGTAACTAAAACGCTGCAAACATTGGGAGGGAATATGTCATCATCCTGCTAAGAAAGGTGCTGCTTGAGACGACGAAGTAGAAGACATAACCAGCCAGAATAACACATTTTAAACCTAAGTTCATGAACAGTTACCACTTGTATTGTGTTGCCAATTTTTCACTAGTCCACTGTGAAAATAAATGAATGAAGATTAAATTTATAAACTAATTCACATAAACAATCAACACAATTCTACAGAGGCTTTGCACCACCATTTTCTTGGACAGAGTTCACTGGCGTGGAGGAGCCGCTCCTCTTAGAAGCATTAGATTGCCCTGTAATTGTCCTGCCCATGAACTTTCCAGCTTTACTTAGACCACTGCTGAAGGCTCCAAGACCACTGCCAACAATTCCTGCACCAGCACCTATGCCACTTCCCACAAGTCCCACTCCAGCACCGATACCTGTACCCACCACACCAACACCAGAACCAATCAGTGAGGCAGCACCGTCCAGGGCATCCATAGTGCTCCCAATAACTCCAGCTTCTTTCAGTTTCTTTCTTTCTTCCAGGATCCTCTTCTCTTCTTCAAGGGCAGCCAATTGCTCTTCCTTGTTAAATTCATGATAAAACACCTGTAAACAAAACCCATAGCTTGCCAAGCATCAAACTCGGAGCTTCTACTAAATGACAACAGAAAAGTACGATAACATGTCCAATGTCTAAGTAACTACTTTGTTGAATATTTGGACCATCAAGAGAGGAAAATAGAACACCGTGTGAGACAGCGGGATATATTTAAGTTGAGCCGATAGCAACACATGTTGCTTCGTCCCTATACCTGTGTTTGGTGCATTATAAAGTTTCCACGTTCTGTGGGTAAATGCAGTCTTAATCACAAGGTTGTACCTGAATTGTAAGAGTTCCTCTATCCTTCTTGTCTTTGATTTTAAGCATATCAAGTGATGGCAGCAGCCTTAATTCAATTTCTTTTGAATTCTCAGCTTCCAGCTCAATCAGAGGTAACTTTGCAACGCCCAATCGCTCATCTTGTCCAACGTCTTTATCAAAGACCTTTATCCACAAGCAAACAATCAATCCATCACACACAGAAACAGAAAGAAAAATAGAATGAAAGCAATCGTTGTTGCATACAGAAACACTAGATGTTTCTGAAAGCAGTGTCACTAAAGTTGCAATCTTATGCCAACAATATTGTCAAACCCCTAATGACTCCTCGTTGTGAATTGAAGGGAACAGCAGCACAGATAACGAGTCTTCCAATTTCCCAACGATCAATCCTACTTTTAAGAAATTGATTTGACTTTAATGGCAAAAGATAAAAGTAGTCATCTAAAAAGAATACCAAGTCATCAAAGGAGTTAAAGAGTAAGCTTGTCGTCTTCATAATATCTTGATAAGGTTCAATAAAAAAAGGACAATTGTGAAAATTTTATTGTTAAAAATATCTGATTATTTACATATTTTACATCAGATAGTATAAACAGTACATGGTTGTAGGAATCATCTACATGAACCAATTAACTCAAAAATGTCACCTTCCTCTCTATACCACCACATCTAACCTTGTTTATTCATTTGATTTTCCTTCAACAAGGCCTCAATGTAGTTTATCTCTTCTAACCCATAAATTAATATAGATTAAATAGTAATTAATTGATTATTTCTAAAGTACCATTTTACAATACCATTTTCTTGGGAGCATCTATGAATCCGATACTACTGACTAGAAATTTTGTTTGGTGAGTAGAAAGATCAATAAAAGCATAATTTGCTAATTTAAAAAACCATGCATGAAATCTGGAAAGAGCATTGGTCTAGAGATCAAACCTCAACAATAAGAGATTGTGTCTCCTTGTCTTCTGCAATTAACTCAAACGTTTCGTTCCAAACAGGATTCAGGTTGTTATCAATAACCTTGGTTTTGACCTTGAAAAGTGGACGAATGTACACAACAACGTAGGGATCAGATTTTCCAATCAACTCCTTGTTTTTCAAGTTGTTTGCCCTCAATACAGTAACTGTAAGATTTCCCTGTGGCTTAAGCTCCAACTCCCTGTAAAAATCCAAGAAAGAAAAATTAAGAATATGCAGGTTGGAACCAAAATGGTTCCCTGGACAAGTAAAGAGATATAGCACAGATGTTACAAAACCCATTGCAATGGTTGGAAACAAATAATGAAATCACTCCTTAATAACAGTTTTTGATTTTAGATGAGATCATTATATAGCCCCTGTTTGACATCCATTCAGTTTTTGATTTTAGATGAGATCATTATATAGCCCCTGTTTGACTTCCATTCTATTTCTCTTTTTTTTTTTTTTTTTTTTTTCCTCTCTTTCTTCATTTTAACCCCACATTCTATCAATAAATAATATTACACATAAACTCAAAAATTCTCCTTAGTTTTTAACCACATATTCTTCCAGCAATCACTATTTCAAAATCTATCCTTTCCCCAAAATGGGTGTCAAACACAAGCATAATATGGTACAAAGCAGGCAAAGATCCACGGATCAATTTGAATACGCATTCTTGATAAATGCATATGTTAGACCTCTGCAGAAACATGAATGTAGCCAGCCTATGGGGGACATCATAAAGATCAAGAATTAAATAGAACCTCCTTTTCTGCTTAAACTTTTACTAAGGTGGTCATTAAATAATATCTGGACCAATGAATGGCGGTGTTGTCTTCCACGCCTATGCTTATGATATGGCATTATCTGCCATGCCCATGCTAAAGATAGAGAACCGAATGTCACACCTCATTTTTACCTTAAACTTTTAAAAAGGTGGGGTCATTTAATAAAACCACGGAACAATGAATGTCTTCCACGCCTATGCTTATGTGGTGTCAATCAGATTAGTAGTTGACTGAATTTCAAGATTACAGAGGTGCAGTTGCAATACCAGAGCTGATACTGTCAACTTCACTAAAACCAAGCATTCTTGAAGACTAAATTGAACTTGGGGCAATGATATATCCACTGGAGACTTCACTAGCCATTGGACTAAATTGATCCCTCATTTAGGACAGATGGAAGCAGGTTATGGATCTGTTCGAGTTGGTCGATCAATCCTTCTAAAGAGTTCTTAAACCAGTTGTACAAGCTCAACTTTTCTTCTTCCTGTTGTTTGATAGTTAAGAGCTAGAATTTTAAGTTGCGGGGATCTTGACATATACTGCAGGAACTATACTTTAATTGTTGCCGAATTAGCAAACTGCGTGTTGCAATAGGAATAAAACTGATAATACCCAAGCAAGAGGCCGAGAGAAAGGAAAATGAAGAAACAAGATGACAGTACTTGGAATATGAAGAAGCAGGCCGGAAAAGTGAGGTACCTGGTATCTACAGGTATGCCACCAATAGGAACAACAATCCTGTGTGGCCATTGAAGCATATCTGTGATGATTGAAGTAACAGTATCCTTGCAGAAAAAAGCACGGTCAATTCAAATAACATTCATATAATTTGTCTAGAGAAGAAAGTATGAAAACTTACATCAATCATATCCGAAAGCCCAGGAATGGCCGTTAAACTTCCACCAATAGCCTTCAGAGTATAATCAATTCTTGGCTTGGGCTGATTGACACAAAAAGGTGTAAACCATATCAGAATAGTCAAATCATATCTTCACATAAGAAAAGTTTCTTTTTGGATTGAATGAGCTTTACTGATAAATGATGGAATTTTAAGCATGGATGTTTATGTAACGAAAACCTGGGGGAAAAAAAAACCCAGAGCAGAAACATGAGACTTATTATGTCACTCTCCAATGGTAGTTAAAAGCTAGGAATTAACACTTCTCACATTGGGGAACTGATAGAGTATACAATTCCAATTAAGTGATCGGGGAAGTGATTTTTTATTTTTTATTTTTAGAATGAGTGGTTAAAAAAGTAGGGAAACGTTATGGGAAAACATTAAAATTGATTATTATTATTATT
>CAIGRN010004031.1:0-14117 GCA_903798345.1 Fraxinus anomala | reverse complement strand
TTTTTGGAGAATGTGGTTGAAAATGAGGTTGGACAAAAGTGATTTTCAAAATTCACTTCCACACTAGCACTAAATATGACGAAATAATTCCAAAAACTAAAAAATTAACTGGATGATGATGAAGCAACAGCCAGTGACAAAGCATTTTCTTCAACCTTCTACAATTAAGAAGTTCTAACCTGACTTGAAAAATCATATGTACAAACATAGACATATCAGTAAACTTCATATAATAGATCATGAACTCTATTTTGTAGCTCTCTCGTCAATGGACTTCACTCATTCAATATATCATCTTAATACTTTGATCATTATCAACCAACGAGCATTTAGTCAGTGACAAACGCAAATAACAATGAAAATCTAGACCAAGAAAAATCATCACAAACTTAAGCAGAGTCTTGCTTGTCTTAGTATCTTTGACCTAGAATATATATATTCACCTTGTCAGTAAATTTTGCACCATTCACCTCTGAGCTACCTTCTTATCAAATTAGATTTGAGAGGGACCTCTGCACAGTACTCAAGATATTTTCACCCAAATAACATTTTGCAGTCCCCATTGGTTACTCAGACCTCAGTATCTATTGGAATCAATCCCCCAACCTAAGAAAAGTAAATCGACATGTACAGTCAAGAATATACCTCAGCAAGTAGAGCAACCACAACTGCAGAGATGCAAGGAATTTCTTCTGCAAGCTGGAAAATTGCACGAACTACGGTAAAAACTTTAAGATCCTTCAACTGCAGCGAACACAGAACAGCAACACTATATTAAAGTTAAGAATACAACGATGTGAATGATAGTTATTGAAAAACAGATACTAATCAAAACTTGTAAGACAGCAACTAGGTCGTTAGTTTGGTGAAATATCTGATGCACCAACCTGAATCGGGATAGAAGCAACGAGTGCAGCCTCAATGGCTAAAATAATACTTGGATCACCACCCCATCGGAGGTCAATGTCCATTGTGATTTGACCATTCTTAAGGCTCTGGACACGAATACCTGCACCAATCAAGTAATTATGAATGCAATACCTTGATTCCATCGAATCCCGGAATTTTTATTTTCCAAGAAATATGGCTGTGACCTAAACTTAGAAGATCTTCTCTTGAAATCATAACAAAGTCCTAAAATATGTGATGAAACATTAGACAACATTAGCGCAGCATCAAAAGAACAATCTCGAGCAAAAAATGGCTAATACTAAGATGTGCAGTTCTCACATTTTGTTTCCATCAAAGGATGTCAAATCAGAAATTAAGCCTTGGAAGCATGTTTTTCTTGGTTCTTTACAATTAAGCTGGTTCGACTTTGTCTCCAGCATTTCATTCAAAAGGTACCGAGTTGGCAGACGGCTAAGATAGAAAAAAATATAAGAGTACTTATAAGACACCATTCATTTATAATTTTTCAGAGCCCTTGAGCACGTCTGATTCAAGTTCACAACTGTCTAATGACTAGTCGGAGGTAACCCAACTATTATCCACCGTTTTGACCATAAAAATGGCTCTACTCAACTAATTAAAATGTAGGAGATGTCATCCTAGGTTTCTTAAAGTGCTCTTCTATCATAAACAAATACAGTATTTTGACCTACTTTGATTTCAATAAAAAGATCATTCAAGTTAATGGAGACACACTAGTTTTAACCAAACAACAGGCAATGTAGCGATAGAGGCATAGATCAATCAAACAAATTATATTTCCGACATGATAAAATTTATCAAGATAACAATAAAATGATTTTTTAGATTGATAGAACTCCAAAATTAGTCAGTCAACAATTGAAAGAGATGTACTTGCTAGTCCGTTAAATAAGTGATACTTGTAAGATTCTAACTGCAAGCATGCTTAGTACGACAGACAAGGTTTTATATTCATCTGCCTCCTAACAGCAAAGCAATCTTTGCACCGTCAATATAACAAACTAATCCTTGTTTTCAATAAATTTTGGGTCAGCTACGTGAAACTTTTTACATGACCGTGTTCGAAGATAAAAAGCAACTAGATAATGGACATTGAGAAAACCAAAAAAGTCAAACAAAAAGGTTAATTACATCCAAAAAATTTAAGCAGATGGAAGTTTCTATAATAATCAACAAAGGTTTGCTCAATTTGATATCAAACCACCAAAGAGATCAAGCAAATATCAGGTCCGACACCAAGCATGAGGAAAAAGATGAAGACATTATGTTTCCTACCTTCAATCTTCGGAGCCACAGTTCCAAGAGACAGTTTGCTAAACTTCATTGATGTAATGCCTGGAGGTCGATATTCTTCCAATAAAGGTTCGACAGAATCTTTTATAATAGCCTCTGCTGCCTGGAAGAATTACGATCAAGAAAATCAGCAATGTGAACTCATGAAGTGGAAGGTCATTATCAATGTCAACAGAATGATGAGAGAATTTAGTTAATGATAAAATCAGTTATTGGATTACGAAGATAGATCTTCCGCATTAGAATCGAAGAATTATATATTAACATACACATGATGTATATGCCTGTACAATGCACAAGTCACACCTAGTAGATTATTGAGAAAAGAAGAGAGAGAAGCATACATCTGCAACAAATGGCCACAGTTTACTCAATTGCTTGTTTAGCCATTTCACCTGAAAGAAGAAGCAAGCAACATAAGATAAATTCCATGACGGGCTGACAAAAATTGAGTGCAATATTGATGGCTCGAATGTGCCCCGATAAGAAACAATAATGCTTCTTGAATACATAACTTCCATTCAAGTGTGGTGGAAGTCAAATAGTTTATTTTCAACCAAAATCTTTTTCTTAATGGGTAATCGTGCCAAAAAAACATGCAATAAAACATAAAAATCAACATTACACTATCCAAGGCTATATTGAGCATCAAAAGCAAACTCATAAACTTCATGAAGTAAAATAATTTGTTGTTTAATCTCAACATGAAAATTAAGAATATTAACAACAAAGTTTGGAGCTAAAACAATATGACGGTAATTAGTAGACAACAATCGAATATGAATAAGAAAAGTATACAGGACAACAATTACCTTGGACAACAACGTGGCAACCCTTGGAGTACCATTCAGTTGACGTAATGTCATAACTTAGTAAATGTTAAAAATCTAGGCAACAACAATGTGGAATGTTTGACTTAGGTGGCAACGACATAGCTAATTTTCCAACTATGTTATTGTTAATTGTATCAACTATCGGTATGATCATGAAAGGGAACGCAATACAATGCTCAAAACTCTTGTCCTCAACAACCAACTTGTCTCCATATATGATGTTGCTACTCCAATCAACCGTATCATTAGTCCCTTTGCAAAGGGAAGGGACAACTGCATTATAATCTAAAAATTTTATAGTTTATGTCGACTAAGGTTTGATCTTGATGCTACACTTCTCAAAAAGTCTCCCTACCAAATTCATTGCAAAAGGAAAAACTCCTTATTGTTCTTTTTCACACTAACCAAAAGGAGGGCAAGCAATTCTAGAGAAAGATTATTGCTTTATTCCAATATAAGAGTCATAATTATCTTTATGGATAAGAAGATGTTCTCTAGATGATTTTCTCTACGTGCCAAAAGAAAAAAATATTGGAACATATCAATTATCATTTGTTTACATTCTAAATCCAATATGATGACACAATACCTCACATTTGCCATATTTCCAAGTATCCTAGCTCCCTTTAACATACAATTTAGTAGATTTTTCAGAGAGAAATGCAAATGAAGAAAGATATCCTTCATTTTTTCATTATCATATGGGGCATCAGGTGCAATAATTTAGATTATTTCACTTAGGCAAGAACCAATTACATTTCCTAAAATAAGTATTCAATTTGGAAAGTATTCCATATAATATCTCTATTAGGATTACTATCCCTTGTACCGAGCATATTCTCTTAATTTCTAATTTCATAACAAAAACAATCCTACTTTGCTTTCCTTTCCAAGTCACAAGACTAAAGTTCACACTAATGGCCATAATCAATGTACTCCTCTTAAGTGGTAGCTGCAGTTGAGATAAAAGATTATTATAGAAGATCTTGCTCCTCACACTCGGAAGCAACCAGGTTGAGGAATGAGGCAATGAGAAGCTATAAACCACTCTCCATTAGATCTCAGAATCTATCCTTCAGCTTGTTGAATGCATGCATGTCTCAACCAAAAAGGAAAAGGATAAATAGACCAAAAGAAGATTACTCGAGTTTACATTAGGCAGTACATCAGAACAATTGATCCCACTGTATAATTCACCAAGTAAATAAGCTGTAAATAAAGTAAAATGAAAGAAGCGCCCACAATAATTGTCCAAGACATTCCCAAGCTAAGCATTCAATGCATTTAAAACAATGCTCACTGCTTGATTGGTTATGCAGTTGCTTGCAGTTTTATCAATTTATGTCCTGTGCTGTGCAGTGCCCTTTCCAACATACCAATCTAAACTCGTAATTACAAAAAATATTAAGACCCAGTGCAACCAATGATACAACAAGAATGCTAAAGAGCAGGTAAATAAACCACAAAACCATTACAATCATAATATGTTTACTTTTCAAAGGTCCAAAGCAGTCAGGAAAAAGAATGATGAAGTATAATGACCTGTTCAAAAACAGGAAAAGATATCCATTCAGGAAAACTTTCGCCACAGATTTTCTTCAAATCATCCCTGCTGAGAGAGCTCAATGATTTAATATCAACTGCCTGGAAAAAAACACAGAGAAAATAAAAATAAAAATTACAGTTATTGTCACAATTGCTCAATATAAGTAAACCAAAAATATCAGATAAACCCAACAATGTACCTAGCCAAATTTCAATAACAATACTCCTGCGAACACAACTATGGCACTAACAATGACAGAAAACTATTATAATAAAAACTTCCACGTTCTTTTCAATTAAACAAGTAGAATTCAATTAATACCACTAACTATTCGCCTTTTAATAAAAGGTCCGAGCACGATTCGACTCCCAATTTCCAAGTTAAAAAACTTAGCAAAGAGGTGAAAAACATAATTATCACCGGTAAACCTTAAGAAATCCTTAAACCGAGAAAATCATAAATATAAACAAATTGAATTCAAGAATAAGAAAAATGAAAGAACCTTAGCAATTCGCTTGTTGCTCCGGTACCGCATCATTTTCTGCCAACCCGCCATCAACGCGATCCCGAAAACAATCCCCATCAACATTCCCGATATCAACCCCATCTTTCCCTTTTTTTCCCCCCTTTCACAATCTCAACCCTTGATTTCAAATTTCAAACTCTGGAAAGTTACAGAATTCCCAACTTCTATAAACTATAACAAATATTTCTATTACAGTTATTAATCCTGATACTATTAATGATCTTCAATTATTTCATGTGTCTCGTTGTCAAACCCTGTTTTCATAAAGCATATTCATCCACAAGATTTGGATTTCTGGGCCAGGGGAAGGGGATTATTTCTTCGTGTATAACGTATATGAGTACATAAATCATACCAATTTGAACGATAATATTATGTACAAATTACAATACCCCATAGGCGCAGATGTGCAATCAATTTAAGGTAGTTGTCTTACTTACCTGTTGCCTTTATGGGTCTGAATTAAATATTTCAAATATTAATATCAATACGTTGATTTCAAGGTCTCTGTTAGGAAATTTTGAAATTTGTAAAAATCAATTTTCACTTGTCGCTGGTATACTTTGTCTGTTCCACTTAATTTAGTGGAAATAGAGGTGCCTGGCCGGAACGGCCCGGCCCGGCCCGCCTGTCTAGAGATTATATTGACCATCCACGGCATGTGGACGATGTTAGTCTAATAAACAAATTTTAGGCTTTTAAGAAAAGGAATTCACTTGGTGTACAATTTGTACTTGGTGTACAATTCCCCCCACAATCCCCCTATTGTGAGGGGACTGTGAAACTTGGTGTACATAAGCTTAAATCTTAAGAAGAATGTAGAGGACTTTCTTATTTATCATTGGAGATTTGAATTTTTCTCAATGTCGGAATTAAAAAGGAGCTGTGACAATAAAATTATATCTTATTAGTCAAACTATTCTTTGCCAATAAAAAATAATTGTAACTGAAATGCTGCTTTTACAATAGTTATTCTTCTAATAATTGAAAATAGACTAATGTCACTTTTACATATCCCATCAAAAAATAAAAAGAAAATCGACCTCTTTATCAAATATTATGTCAAAAGACTGTGTGCAATGTTTTTCAAACAAAAAAGTGTTAAAAGTCAGAAAACATTTCTCAATATTTTTATAAAGTATCTCAAGCCTGCAGGAATGAGAGCATAACAAGAAGCAATAAGAATAACCAGCAAATGCCAACACCAGCCCTCATCCCACCATTATTAGATGGACTTGCCACCACTGATATGGGGGGTGACTGCCCCTCATCTGCTGGTACTGGTGGCGGAGCATAGGGCGGTGGCGGCGGTTGGCTAAGGCTTAGGGGAAGTCCTAATCCATGGCCAACTTTAATCTCAAAGGCCATACCATGCTGACATTGTTCCCCATCATAGGCATCCGAGAAGTAGTATTGTGCACCCTCAATAGTCAGTGGCACCGGTATAGTTAATGTCTGCCCAAATTCGTTGCTGCCACCGTCGTACTGGAATGTATCACTATCTAAAGCATCATCCGTAATGCAGCTATCATAAGTTGTCTTATTGTAGGTTTGGATCACTGTTTGGTTTGTGATTGTATTAAATACTGCACAAGACAAAATGAGACTCAAGCTTAGATAAAACTAGCAGTCAAGCACAGCTATACCACGAATTAGTATTCAGTTCTTTTGCTCAGTTAGTTACCAGTCTCATAAACAATATTTCAACTTATTTTCTACCATAATACTTCCTCTTCGCCAAACATATGATACAAGATTAGATTCACAACGCATCACAAGTACGGAACTGTTATTAAAATGAAAAAGATTCGGATTTAGAATACTAGTGAAAGAGGAACATGATTGAAAAAAGGTCATCAAACATTTTCCAATGAAACAAAAAGGAACAAACAGAAATAAACCCATAGCATCATGTGTTTCAACTAAAGCTTTTCTTGTTTCTACTGTTTTCATGGCACATAACTCATTACCCCCCCTCCTCTAGTACAAGAACCAGTATGGAATTTGGAGTTCAAAGCTAAATTTCATACCAAAATCAGGTTATTACTATGCAGTTTGCCCTCCTAAAATCAACTCGGCAAATATGAATGACCAGAAAATTGGAAAAGGAAATAAATAGATAATGTCTGCTAATTTACTTAATTAAATAAAGCGGAACATTCCTTTGATATGCTATTTCCAAGCCTATTAAGCAATTTTCACAGCCTAGAGAGTAAAGAGAAGGAAAAGAACATAAAACAATTGCAGGAATTCTTTACAGTCACATTTCATCTTTCCTAGACCAAGCAACAAACATCTTTTGTGCATTCTTTATTCTTTCCCCGAAGTCCAAGTAATCTCACGCTCAATGTCAAATCAGTACGAACTACTAGTATGGATACAGGAACTGAAGAGAAGCAACAATTTTATGGAAGAATGAACAGATTACATAATGCAAATTTGTTGAGATTGTTGATTAATTGAACAACTAAGCCTCATTCCTAATAAATTTTGGATCGGTTACATCCATCTCCATCCCCCAAGCAATCGGTCAAATTGAAACACCAATTACATGGAAACTGACTTATTAGTGATTAAGCAAATTTACTTCCGATTTTATTATTAGGATCGAAACAAAGTAACAATAGTTCGTTCGTTTCAACCCAAAATCGATATGTCCCCGAAGAATTCTTGAAATTTAGAGATCACTAATAGCAATCAAACGATTCTATATACCCAATGGAAGCAAATGCCAAGAAAATCAGGGGGCAAGAAATCCCAGATCAAAAATCCGATAATGCGATCAAACCAGGAATCATGAAACTAGAAAAGTCAGCTTTAACTTAGAAAATCAGCAATTAGCATAGCATCAACTTACTTAAAAAGTCGCCAAGATTGAAAGTCTGTTTGGCAGCCCAAGCAGAGAAATCCGCAGAAGTTTTATTGGTGGTGGAGTTGAAGAACCAACCGGCAGAGTCACCCACAGTGTGATTGGTGTACTTGGTTGTACCATCAGATGCAGCACCATTAATCAGCGAAGCTATTGCCGCCATTGCCAGGTACAACGCCATTGCCATTGATGTGGGCTGTGGCTGAATCTAATCAAACTTGTGATGATTGATCTGGAAATGTTGTATGTGACTTTTGAATGTTAACGTACGAAAGTGCGTAACAAGTACTGTAAATTTGTCAACGGAAGGTTGTTAGTTCGTCTTTGTATTTACGTACCTAGTCATGTGGCTTACATAGGAACGTTGGATGAAAGTGTTTTGTCATTACTTCCTTTTTAACAGAAGAGATAATGACAAAAAATGCCCATAAAATCTTTTATTCACCGACAAGCAGAATAAACTCAGATTTTTTATTTTTTTATTTTTGATCTCTAATCTTAAAAGAAATAATTTGATTCTTAATTTATTATTATTATTATAGTTGAACAATTGATGAATCCTTAGAGCATCTCCAACATAAGTGTCGATCGCATAAATATTTTTTATGCAATGCAATGGGAATGAACTCGATGTCAGTGGTATCAACTACAATCAAGGATAGTACCAGGAAACCGTAGATGTGGTGGTAAATGTGAAGTATCTCATTCCTTGTCTATCATGGGGATGAAATCGAGTCCAATTAAGGCAAATCGTCTTTAACTTGGGAGAATGACGGGGATGAAACTGCTCTAGCCTTTCTAGACAAGTGGAGTCGCACGACAATCAAGATAAAGATACCAGGATAAGCATCTTCAATATGGGTTCGTCCAGATATTTAGCTTAATATGTTATTTTAGGGATAGTTTGTTTTAAGCTTTCGTACGGTTTTTGCAGTATTTAATCTATTGGTTTGCATTATTGAGCGATGGATTATTTTTTTACTAAAATTAAATATAAACATGAGAAGTTTTCTCTATTCTTGATCTCAATCTGAATATCGTTGACCTTGTTTTTCGGGGTGGCGTGGTCAATAGATCTCGACTTCTCTTATGTTCATGTAGTTTTTTCCTGCATATTTTGACAAATTATTAGAGTACTTGGTATTCTCAGATGGGAGGAGAGACATTTGTGAGCATTTCGACGGTCAAGTTAGTCTATACATCTTAGAGTAAGTATTAGGCTGTAGGAAGTGCTAAAGACGTGAGTCACAATAAAAGGGGGTTCAGATTGAAGAATATAAAGAGAATATTGAGATAGCAAAGTGTTGGTCCAGAATTGATATTTCACAACAACAAACACAAAAACTTATGATCGCAGAAACATAAAAGATAACACGAAGAATTTTTCGCTCCCTTTGGAAGCTCGGATGTTAAGCTAATTAGCCTACTCACCCGTTGAGCATCTACCAAGTAGATTAGGCTCAAATCCACTAAGAAAATCACAAAGTTCAGATTTACAAATGTCTGAAGAAATCTAAGATTTCTTCAAGTTTCTCTCTAGCCTCTCACAAATACAGGTTTCTACTCACTAGTATATACAAAATTCATTCACGAATATCACTAAGATATTACAGATCACACACCAAAAATCTCAAGAATCAATTGTAGAGAAAAGCATTCGAGAGAGAAGACGAGGAGAAAACCCTAGAAGAGAATGAATGAATCTCACAATCGAAGAGTCCAGAAGATGGGTTAAAGGCAACCCCTCACATCCCTTAATCCAGCATAAGCCAAGTGTAGAGTCAAGATTACACCACTTAATTTGAAACAGCAAACCAGTTGGCCCAACAACAACAAGCATAAGCCTAAGTAAACAAAACAGGCCAGCAACACAAAATGGCCCAAATGATATAACAGAGAAGCAGACCCAATTCCAACACAAAGTTATAGTTGAGAGTATAAAATTACATTACTTTTAAATGACACTAAGCGTGAATTTTTATAGTAGTAGAGAATAAATAATAATCGTTGGATGAAGAGACATATGACCTCATCTTAACGATTGAGGCATCTTGTGTTATACATCATTCTGTCAATCCTAGGCTTGCGCATTTAGTGTTTTGAGCATTTGCAAACCTATGGCCTTGGTTGTAAGTACAACACTTGACATTTTGACTTAGAAGAGTGATTGTTACAGAGAATGGTTACATTAATCAATCATGAAAAATCCTTACATTGCCTCGCCTCTTCATGGGTTCGAAGAAATATGCCATATGGGCAAGATAGTGAGTGTGAGCCTGGATTTTCTTACTATGTGGCCACTTTTTTGAGCTCGCTGGAAGTGGTATAACAAATATCTTAAGGTTTTTAATCTAGATTGTTGTGTTAATTTTTTTTTGATATTTTCACGCTTCATACGTGTCAATTCTATATCTATCTCTTTATCCATTTTATGCAAATAGTTTCTTCATTCCATTCAAACATATCGTCCCATATTTGAACTCATCCTCATTCATGCGCACAACCATCGTTTATATCAAACCAGAACACTTTCTTCGATCCTCGTTCACAAACATCGACGCATTTATCCAACAATGACTTGTAGAGTTTGATACTACCAACGTTGGCCCCACAAAGATGGAGATGATAATGACTACAATGAGGGCTCAGCTATGACTCTTGTTTCAATTTCCGTCTAGCATATTAGAAATATTGTTTGGGCTCGTTTTTCCAAAAATGCATTTTTAAAAAAAATATTTTCAACCACATCTCCTATAAAATAATATTATGTGTAAACTCAATTGTTTTAACCATTTAATAGATCCCAAACAGGGGCAATATTTAGTTCGCGGAAAGATATAAATAATATTTCCATCTTCAATGATGGAAGCCATTGGGATATAAGAGGATCTCCAACAAATTCTCTAAATACAAAATATTCTTAATTTAAAGAGCTAATGCTTAAAAATAAGCTCTAATAGCCTCTCTATTTTAACTTTTTAAAATAAAGTTTTTAATTAACAATGATTGCATTTATTAAGCAACATATTTCAATATCTACTTCTTAAATTATTCAAACCATATTTAAATTTATTGGTCATTGACATATAAAAAAATTTATTTTAAATAAAATATGAGGAGAAATCAATAAATGTTTTTTGAGAAAAATAAAATGAAGAGCCAAAATAGAGAACATTGTTGGAGTGCATAAAAATTTTAACTCTTTAAATTTAAAAATGCTCTTTATAATGCATAAAATGCTCTTTATAAATAATCAATCTCTAGGGGAATTTTAACTTTCTTGGTTCTCTTTTTACAATGAATTTCTTTTCTTGTTTAATTTACGTGAGATAATGATGTTTCTTATCCATAATTGTATGTATACATTGCAAGATTACAAGCTTAGCACATGTTTGACAATTATTATTTCAAAACTCGAAAATTTTTATACTTATTTTCAACCACACATTTACAAATAAAATTTTTGCACATAAACCAAAAATTTTTTCTTATCTTTTAATCACATAATCTCCAAAAAAATAAAAAATAAAAAATAAAAAAAAATAAAATAAATCACTATTTAAAACTCTATTTTTTCAAAATAATGGTTGTCAAACAGTGGCTCAGTTGGATAGCGGATTGGAAAATGGTAGCCATGGAGATGGGGCCAAAGGATGATGTTTTCTTCTCTTTCACTGAGCAAATACATTGCATATGAAATAATAAATGGGCTTCGGTAGACATGGGCCAGGGATGAGCTCTATTTTCACCCCTAGGTGGTAGGCGATGGAGGAAATGTATTCGCGATGGTTGAAAATATAGTTGAAAGTGAAATTAAAAGAGTAGGTGGTCGGAGGGAAGAGGGATTGGGAATACCCTGTTGTCACCGTTCGGATTACCATTATATGCAATTATGAAGTATTTTGTATTAGAAAATAAACGATACCTAACTGCACTATTGGGTTGTAGAAGAAATTCATTGGAAACAAATTTTAAGCTTCGTAATCTATTCGATAGATATCGATGTCACGTGGGTTGAAAATACGTCTATTTGCTTGATTGTATATTGCAATCCATTGAATGCATAGCATCTCTAACGCATTTCCTGAATTGCTTAAAAGTTTACCACATAAACAAAAATAGAAGACATTTAGTCCATGTTTAGCCCCCATTAAATTAATTTTTTTTTTCTATTCTTATCAATTACGCATTTTTCAATAAAATAATATTATACATAAATCTAAAATAATTTCCTTTTTTTAATCACATATTATTAAAAAATTACTATTCCTCTCATTATAATGTATGGTAATGGAGCCCAAACAGGGGCTTAAAAAAACCTCTAAAATATAAGGATCTTGTCTAACTGATGTGGCTAACAAAAAATAAAAAATAAATAAATAGACCGTGTCTATTTAGATGTAGAGGTTTTGTAAAACATAATGACTCAACATTTTGTTTGCTTCTGTTTTTGCCTTTAAAATAACAAAAAATAAAAAAATATTTTGTTTGTTTATGTTTCTTCTTTAAAATATCAATCTCTCTCTCTCTCTCTCTCTTATTATTTTAATTTTATTAGTAATAAAAGACAAATAGGCCAAAGGCAGAAATACTGGACTACGAATAAGACCTATTGGAGATTAATTTTTAACTTTACCATATATTCGTTAGACATCAATGTCATGTAAATTAAAAAATCATCTATTTAAAAAGCAATATTATTTAACTCAATTGAAATTATAAACCCAATTTAGATAATTCCATTATTAAATGCTTTATAGATTGCAATGCATGGAGCATCTCCAATTCTAATATAAATTAAACTAAATATAGTTGCCACATAAGTTAAACTATACAGCGTCTACACAATTCTTCTCGAATACAAAGGTGTGTTTTAGTCTTATTTTTTATTTTTATTTTTATTTTTTCAAAAGGTTTTTTAATAGTAATTTTTTGGTGAATGTGAGATTAAAAATAGAAAAAAAAAATGGTTTTATGTGTAAAATTATTTTATTGAAAAAATATGTAATTAAAAATAAATTTAGGAAAAAATGATTTTTTATTGAATGAAGGTCAAACAGGGTCTAGGCCTAGAACTATTGTCCAGCTGACGTGAAAAAAAAAAAATTGTTATTGTCAAGAGGATTTCTCGACGTAGAGGTTATTTTAGACTGATGAGTCTCCATAATAAAATATTTTTCACTTTCTCTATCCCATTTCTTTGACTTTTCTTTCTCATGTTCATTATTGTTTCTCTCTATTAAATAAATATTATATATATTATGGACGAAACTTGAATTATGGGAGGAATTCATTGGAGATAAAATTTGAACTAGGTTGTCTATTCGTTGCAAGACTTAATATCATGTAGAGCGAAAGCACTTTTATTCAGATGCCACTTAGATTGCAATTCATGAAATGCATTGGATATGCTTTAAGAGAATAAAAATGTTCAATTTATATTAAATCATAACTTAACCCCTTGTGTTGTGTGGATAAAAATTTGAGTCAAAATCAATAATTAATTTTAATCATATATTTTATGGGATTCACAACTTTTCAACCACATATTTAAACAACTTTTATCAAATTTTACTAAAAAATTGATTTTCAATTAACCAAACAGGGGCTAAATGTCATTAATTTTTTTTTCCCTTAGTTTATACTTGTACTTAGAAACTCAAAATGGGCCATGTTTCGCGGTTGCAATGAAACTAACGTGACGATTTTAGGAAGATTTCATGATCGGAGATTCACTACAGTTGAAGACCAACTTGCTTATTTCTAAAAATTGGAGGTTTATTTGCTAATTGTACAAAAGATCGGGGTACCAAATTTACAAATTTCTCTAGTCTCGTTTATTATTATTATTATTTTGGAGGTGGTTAGGTGGGGTTTGTTAATCTTGGCATCAAGTAGGAGAAATTAGAAGTCATTTTAATTAAAAGTTTTTAAATTACAATTTGACCTGTATCACCGGATAACTGGACAAATTTGTTTGGTTAGAAAATTTCAACCTTAAGTGTCTCCAAATGAATATTGTTCCATTTTTCTTGTCATAGAGTGCCAACGAAGTCCAACATTATGAGTTTGGTTAACAAAGTCCAACGTAAGCAACAATACTTTGTCATGAATTTA
>CAIGRN010004030.1:0-19380 GCA_903798345.1 Fraxinus anomala | reverse complement strand
AAACTTCGCTATGTATCTTAATTTTTCTGCAACGCGTTTCGAACTAAATCAAAATATCATAAATTAATATACCAATTCGATGCCATTTTCAATTTTGCATTTGTTCGCAGGTTGATTTTTTAACGTTATTCTCAAAAGTGATAGATTTCGTAAATTTTCCATACTTTCATTATGTCGTACTGCGTTGTAATTTACATATCTTAATCGGTAACAATCAGCACAGTCACATTTGGTCATTCCCTACTCAACTTACTGGGATGGCTGCTTTTTGGGAGAAATTCCCTAACTCGTTGGAAAACATCCCCAAATAGCCTGAAGAATTTAGGGTTTAGGGTTTAGGGTTCAGGGTTTTTTTTTTCTTTTTTTTTTTTTGGCTTAAACCGGATGTTAATTAACATGGTATTAAAGAAGTCAATTGAAAAAATAAATTTAAATTGCATATGAAGGAATGTTTTTGAAGATAAAATATAAAGAAAATACAGACGACACGTTTCTATAAATCCACTTGAACTTGTTGGAGATGACAAACAATTAAACCTAAACTTGGAATAACATGATTTAACAGTTTGATATAAGAAAAATTATATTTGTACGATACTTGTCGATTCAGTAAAATATTAGGTAAATTATTAAATACGTATAGCTTGGTGACAGTGCCTCTCAATAGGAGGTCGTCACTTGTCAATTCGATAAAATATTAGGTAAATTATTAAATACGTGTAGTTTGATCGTTGATATAAACCCGAAAAAGTCAATAAATATTTTCATGATTTTGGACCAAACGCACACAGATGTGTAATTAATATATATATATGAATAGAGAGGGCAAAAGGTCTAGGGGTCAAACGCTGTTGAGCCGCGGAGACAAGTGTCGATGGCCTTTCAACGCCATTAAAATACAAGAAATTAGGGCTGCGGCAGCTGGCGGGGACTGGGTGCCTTTCGAGACTCACAGCAGCCAATAGTTTTTTGAAGAGTTGGACTAGCTGGGCCCACTTGCAAGAAACAAGATCCCATGAGTATACTTATATATAAAATTGATTTTTGGTTTTCGGTGGGCACTACAAAAAATTTTCATTGGTGACGTGACCGAGAAAACTTTAAATAAGATTCTTTGAATATACGATTGATGAAGAGAATTTTAAATAAAGTTCTCTCACATTTGCGGTGGACAGGAGATCAGTTACATGTATCATGTGTGATATATATAGTCTTCATTTAGATACAATTTATAAATTTAATCAAAATCGAACAATAATTTAAATCATACATTCATGAATTCTACTAATTTATTTATTCACACATTCCGTGATATTCACTATTATATTTCTTTAGCGATTAGCTTAGAAATTTATCAATCGAGCACTATATGCTCGATCGCACATATTATTTTTCTGTTTGGTCTTTGGACCATTCATTTAACGGCAAATTTTTATACATACATATATACATCTGTAATCCACTTGAACTTATTCAAACACAAGGCTATAATTTCTTTGTTAGAAAATGATGGATTTTGGAAACTTGTATGTTTGTCTTTGGGGGTGTGGCAAATCTTGAAATTTTATGGGTAACAGCAAGTGGCAAATAGAGTTCGTGTTGCTCTATTTTTTGAACGATAATTTGGGTTTTTTTCACAATTTTATGGATAAGTGCAACTATGCAAGTGGTTAGAGAAATTATAGTCACTATTTGATTAGCTAAAATCAGATTTTTAATATATTTTGATAAAAATTAACGAAATCTGTGATTAAAAAATTGATAAAAGTTGTTGATACTATAAAATGTAAGATTGAAAATGAGTTTTAGAAGATGAAGGTGGTCAGACAATGACTATATAATGTGAGTTCTATTTTTTTTATAGTTTGATTATTTTTTAAATGATCAATACAAGTATTCGTTAGTCTTTTAAGTTTTAACCGAATGAAAGTTGAGAATATAAATGATAACAACAATAACAATACAACAAGTATCAATTTTATTAGACTTAGAGAGCCGACTATATGAATTTCTTTTCATATATTTTTTTTGTTCATTTACGTATTTTTTCCTCGTTTTGTAACTATATTTTAAGGTAAGTCACTTTCAATTTAATTATTTCTTACATCTCCATCGCATTCATATTTCTTTTCTTAATGTAAATTGTAAACCGTTTGACATGGTCAATAGAAGTTAAATAATTTTAAAATTTAAATGGCGGGTTAATTAACTGCCTAGATAACTTTCCATTTGATTATTAGAGGGAAGTTATTGCAAGAAAAAACCACCCACTTTCATGATGGATGGAAGTTGTAGTGATTGTCTTTATACATATGCCAAGGATCCCTAGTTAAATCAGTGTGAAAAAACCCTACAAATTTATTTCTTAATATTGAAAGTCTCGTGTTTATTTCCATCAAATTAAAGGGGTTATTAAGTGGGTATTGGCTAGAAGACATTTGGTACTTCGATGACTCATTTTTATTGCATATTTTTTCAATTAGATCTTAGATAATATGATTGGAAGTTTGTAATTTACGTCTCACATGAATTTCTTTAGGTATGCACAAGATACACCCAATGATCAAAGAGTCATTCGCTTAATTTCTCATCGAATCATGCATGTTCATTTATTGGCATGTACCATCATTTCTATAGTTTTATTCATTTCGTGGTATAGTCGCGCATTCTTCTTAACATTCATATTTGTCCTATGAGCAATTTACTCTACTTTTGTCCTATTTTTCGAGATATCGTGCAAATAACTACTTTCCATTTGAGATCAAATATACTTATTAAGGTTGTGTTGTATGTACATCGCAACTTACAAATTGGTGTACATACAAATGATGTGATGAAATGTGATTGGATTAAAATTTCTTCAAAGAAAAAAAATTGCCAACTCTCTCTTTAATACCTCGTCCATCTGTAAAACTTTCTATAATTCCTGATGTACAAGTAGAATTATTCTACTTTCATTAGGATAGTTAAGAACAAAATAAAAGACTCATTTCAATAGACATATAACATTTTCTTTAAATAGCTTTTGGACATAATTTTAATGCATGAACATATTATTTTTGGTTCCATTTTAATAAGGTCAACAGCATTTTGTGTCTTCTTCTGTTTTATTTAGGGTACTGTCCAAATAAACATTTGGGGTATCATATGGACATCATCTCAAAGATAACAATATACACAAACCACATAAATTATTAAAGTAGAAACAATAAGAACTATTATAGAATAAAAAAATACATATGGACAAATGGGAGTTTAACTCCGAAATAGCAAAAACTACTATTTAGATATTCAATAATATATTAATTTAGGGTAAAGATATTTCAATCAAAAGGCTGCAATAAACACAAAGCCGTTTATACTTAGCCTTCTACGTCAAGCAAACACTTATCCAAATATATAGGTATTTTATTTTCTAAATAAGTAGTGAATAAGTGGATCGTACATGGGTGAATCTATTGAAACGTGTGAATGAAAATGAAGTTTGAGGCCTCATTTGATCCCTATTTTTTTCAAAGTACATTTTTCTTTCTCTTCTTTTCAATCTCACATTCTTCAATAAAATAATATTATACGCAATCCCAAAAATTTTTCCTTCATTTTTAATCACATATTTTTCATCAGACTACTATTTCAAAATGCATACAAAAAAAATTAAAAAAATGGGGCCCAAACTTTTAAAATTTTGTCAAACGGATAATTAGTCTTTTTAATATTCTTTTTCTTTATTTTACAAATTAGAGATGATTCAAAAATAATTATGTAAAATAAAAGCAATTGAGATGCATTCAATGGAAATATGTACAAGAAACTAATTTCTTCATAGATGAAATTATCATGATACATGATTTTTTTAAAAAAAAAAAAACAAATAAATTAGAAAAAAAGCCCTAGCTGGCCTACCTCTGCACCCAGGCTTAGAAATAGTGGTAGAAAAAATAAAATAAAACAGGACAAAAAAAATGGACAAAAAGTGAAGAAAAATACAAGGGAGAAGTTATACATAAAATATATTTACAAAATTTATTATTTTATCTATCGAGCCCTCCTTAAGGCTTTATGTATCACTCTAGAACACCAACAAAGAATCCTTTATATCATAGCCCATCTTCTCCAAATTGGGATTAATGGCGAACTGAATCATCGGAGGCGGGCCGCAGGCCAATGCAAGCGTGGTTTCCGATGCTGCGGGAATGTGTTCTCGGAGAATGCTCTCCGTGATGAAACCCAAACTATACTTCCAGTCTTTGATGGATTCTTGGACGACGTACCACACTTTGACCCTGTCGGGATATTTCTCAGCCCACTCGTCCAATTCATCTTTAAGTAGAATATCATCTTCGGTGCGATTCGCATATACTACAAACATTTCAGTTTCATCCTCAGGATCCTTCAAAATAGCCTGCATAACTTGATAAACTGGAGTAATCCCCGTTCCACCAGCGAGCATGGCTAGTTTCTTGGCAAACTTGTGTTTGCCATGCACCAAAAAGTTGCCCTTTCCTGTGTATTCAATGTGACCTAAAGGACCCTTCACATCCAAGAATGATCCAATTTTTAGTGAGTCCAAATGCTGTGACATAAGTCCACCATTCGGAAATTTGGGATGAATTCCCTTGAAGTAAATCTTCACGACTAGCTCGAAATACCCGATTGTGTCAACTCCACTTGTTGGTGTGTATGCTCGCATGCAAAGCTTATCGTCGATTGTAGCACACAAAAATATGTGCTTCCCAACAGGTAATCCCAGAACCTGATCTTCAGCAGGCAATGCAAATCGAAACACTCGAACATCATGAGAAATCGACGTCTTAGAAACAAGTTTGCATGGAATCTTCTCTCGTGGAACCAAGGCAACGCTTCTCATCGTCGAAATTTCCTTTATGGGGGCTAAGTACAGACCGCCACCTGAGGGGCCATGAACTGAATTATTAGGAGATGAAGCACTAGAATCTGAGGTATAACCAGTAATCAGTTCACCAATCCTATATTCTTCCAAAAGTTTCTTGGCCTTATCAGAATGGATGGCATCAAATTCTTCCGTGCAATCTGTGCCAGCATTGATGAGAATACTGTCGGTTCCACCCGGGTGGTCCTTGAGGAAGCGAGTGCAGTCATAGACGTGGCCGTGGACGATAATCCACGTGGAGTTGGGTGAGTTGTGCTTCTTAACCTCAGACATTGAATACATTTTAGAAGTAGTGTTCATGAAAGGAGATGAAATACTCTTCTTTAGGGTATGATTTGCTTCGGAGGATTTCTCCAAATGCCTCTCCTTAGCCATCCATCCACCGGACTGGTTCCCGGGTTGAGTTGGGTGCTCAAAGACGATTCCAATCTCTCCTTTGTGTGGTTTGCACACATTGGTTTTCACTCGGAACCAACAATTATTCATCATCCCCTGCACAATATCACAAATTTATTTTTTCAAATATCATTTTCATAGTTACTTTTTCACCCAAAAAAATTATCTACTAAAAATAAATATTGACTTACGTGATCACCATGTGATATTCACGTGTTCAAAATTTTGTAATGTGGCCACAATTGTACTTGAAAGTAGAGTTTTTGTAATTTAGGGTGTAGCAGTTCAATATTGGACCACTCCTTAAAAGACCATAAACAGAGTATATTGGCACGTGCCAGCACGTGGTCAGTAATGAGATTTTTGTCTATATTTTGCACAGCTTAAAATAAAATAAGTCCCTGTTTGGTACACATTAAAATTTTCATTTTCATTCTTCTACTTATTTTCAACCACACATTTTTCAATAAAACAATATTTTTCATTACATCAATAACTTTTTATTATTTTTCAACCACAAATTTTCTATCAATCTACTATTTCAAAATACATTCTTCCAAACTAATGTGGTTCAAACACACCCTAAATACTTATCAGCAAATAGGTAAGTTAGTTTAAATTAACACTTACATCTTGTCAAAATAAGAGAATGTTTGGTAATTAACAAAAGTTACTTATTTTCCCAAATGTTAAATTGTTTTTTCCCATGCTTTGAAGTAGAAAATGTTGCATAGTTTAAAATCTTCTCCAAGCTTAAAATTAAAAATAAGTAACTTAAGATTAAATTAGACTTTCTCATAAACCAAGCAAATTATGCAAACTTGGGGAGTAGGAGGGTAAATAAACTTACCATGACATTCCAAATGAGTTTTTCGGGCTGAGTGTTGAGGGTTTCATCCCAGGCCCGAACTGCAATTTCTTTGGCACTAAGCAAATCGAGCACCTCCACCTCTAGTGACCAGAAGCACCAGCACCAATATTTCCCGTACTTGTTCGGCTTCTCCGTGTGGTCTAAGGTCGCAACCTGCCATGTCTCGCCACCGTCCATCGTCACCTCCACCCTTGTCACTTTCTTCCCACCACCTATTCGTGTTATAACACATGATATATATAATCGATAACAGAATTTGTTCGTCTAAAATCTTAAACTGATAATATTATTTCCGTGCATTGATAACGATAAAATGCTGTCGACAACTCTAATGTATAGATCATATTCATTTTCTATCAAAACCTTGACACGTAAAATTTTAAAGCACCATCGATGACATAATGTGAACTTAATCATCGAACACGGACCCTTATAATCAAGTAAAATAATTAAAGTTGGTCTTGTGTTGAAAAATGAAAAGTTGATTCTTTATAGTGGACCCCCACATTACAATCTGGTCATTAGGGGTTTTTGGTATAATTAATGACGAAACCCAAGATACATATTAGTCAATTCTTGCCCTCCTATTTAATCAATTATTTATTAGAGAGAGAGAGAGAGAGAGAGAGAGAGAGAGAGAGAGAGAACTTAGCACGCATTTTTGAACAAATTACAAACTTTTTTTACCCAAAATGATTTTTTCTTTTGTTCTTTTTTTTACACATTTAGCCCCGGGCACACCGATTAAAATTTTAATTTTAATCCACATCAAAGTCATCATTAATTTCAATCATTTCATAATTTTTTATTCACACATTTCATCAACTTTTATCAAAATCTAAATATAATAAACATCTCATTTTTATATATCTAAAAAGGGCTTGAGGTGACATTTGCAAGATGGTCACATAACCAACAATTAAGCCCATGTTTGGTTGAGATTAAAATTAATTTTTTGGTAAATTTTAATAAAAGTTGATAAAATATGTGGTTGAAAAATTGTGAATCCTATGACATGTATGGTTAAAATTAATCGTTGACTTTAATTTAGATTTTAATAAGATTTTTTAACGTACCAAACAGGGACGAAATATACAAGTATGATGTATTCATTCCATATCTATATGTGTCAATAACACGCCAAGAGACTAGCTCTGTTTGATAGAGATTAAAATTAGATTTTGATAAAAGTTGATGAAATATATTGTTGAAAAATTGTGAATTACATGAAATATGTGATTAAAATTTATTATCGCCAAACACGGAGTAGGGGGAAAAAATGAAAAAAAAATTAGTAGGCAGCCGCTCACCAGAATAAGCGTAGCCTCTCAACGTGTAAGGCCTCTGAGTTGTCCACGAGTTGATAGGCAGAATCTCTTCGTGACACGGTGTTGTGATCACTGAGTTTATGTTTAACTCGTTGATTATGTATTCAGGCTTGTACCACCATGCTGTACAAAACTAAAATGAGTCGATTGTATGGAAATAATATTGTGTACGAGACGGACTATAGACGGAGATGTACCTTCAGCATTAGCTAGTTCGGCATCAACATGGGAAGGAAGAACCCTATTATCCTTGTAATGATAAAAATTGTGTGATTCCTCTGTAGTTACGATAATTCTTTTAAGCCATTTCACCATTCTTCCACCGATGAATCCAGGAATTATCATTCTCACCGGAAATCCATGATCCGGCGCCAATTTTTCGCCGTTCTGCATGTAAGCTAGAATAATATCCCTCGAAGGATCCATCGCGAATTCCTTCTTGATGCTGGTGCCATATTTTGCTCCGCCGCCTCCGGGCAAATCCTCTGCCCCTTCAAAGCAGACGTTCAGACCACCCCTTTTGCGGCTGTAAATACCGCACCGCTTCAAAATGGCGCGCAGTGGCACCCCGTGCCAGACAGAGGTGGATATTCCGGCGGCACCCCAGTTGAAGCCGATTGTCTGTTTCACCATGTTTTGTTCTTTTCTACGATTTCCGGCGCAAACAAGAGTCACCGGCAATTCTCTACTGGGAAATTCGTCGACCAGTTGTTGCATTGTTAATTTCATTGGGCGTTTAACGAGCCCAGTGATTTCAATTGTCCATTGGTCCCATCTTGCTTTAGGGACGTAGCCATGGTTTCGTACATAGTGAAGTGGAACAGGCGTAATGAATCCATGGTGCATGAGGCGGGTCAGTGGCGCCTCGGCGTTAAAGGGGTGTTTTCCGGTGAGTCGAACCATGGAGGGGTTGCGCTCAACCCAATTATCCGCCGTGCCTTCATCTCTTGAATCAAATACAGAAGGTTCCAGCTCGCAGTTTGCTTTCTTGATTGCGTTTACATATTCATTTTCGTCGTCGTCATCATCTTCACTGGAAGAATAATCAAATACAGTGCTACCATTAATTTTCTTGAATTCAGCTCCAGGATTTGACGGAAAATTGCAGCCGCGGACGGGAGAGTCGGACCGGTGGTGGTTGTGGCCAGCCGCCGGAGTTGGCTTAAAAGAAAGACGACTAAACTGCCGGTTTTCGACAGACGCCGCCATGGATTACGGCTGTTAAATTAAGAGAAGGAAAAGAAAGAAATTTCTTTCTTGAATTTGCTTGTAAAAATTTATTTTTTGTGTTGAAATGTTGAGTATTGGGGAGTTATATATAGATATGTTGGGACTCTGTTTCTCTATCTATACATCGCGCGTGTCCAAACCCCTCCCTCGTAATTTGAACCATTAATTAATTTCTGTGGGTGACATTAGATACATATATACATATATCGGATACGTCAGTATTTAGGAGATCAATTCCATATATATATATTCATGACTTGTATAAATATATACATACACCTTATGATCTCATGTATAAATACATAAACATTCAAAGAGGTATGTGTACATACACACAAGTGTGCACATTCACATATTTTAATATCTTCCTAAGTTGAAGTCATATATTCGGAATAAAATAATTTTTTACTTGAATCGGTCCTAAATTCATTTGAAACCATGATTAAACCGTCATTGTCACGTAAATATTTAAATGTTTAGTGCATAATTTGACTAATGATAATTGGTGCACAAATATTTCACACATAAGATATTCTTTTAATTTTAGATATGATAAATCTAACATTTTAAATATGTTAACGAATCACCAATTGTGTTAATTATATCTCCACTTTACATAATAATAAAATATGAATAGTACAATGAACGAATATTTCAAACACGTCTCTTCTTTAACTCCGGGCATTTGTGTCAAAGCGAGCATTCAAACATGACAATAAAACCACCCAATTGTACTAATTTTAATATCCTATTTTTTTTTTAACATGGCAGTGCCACAAAGTGAGGACTTTGTCCATTAGCTTAACAATACAATAATATAGAATAATTCTATAGAATTTGGTTGTAAAATATATAATTGGGAAATATTTTGAGATAATTGCAGTAAAGTTTCAAACCTTTGAAACATTAGTAGACTTTCCCCAAACTTTTGATTTGTTGCAGTCATCACTTCAAAAAATTTCCAAATGTTGCAAGTGAAGCCCTTTTGGACAGTTTTATCCATAATTCTATCGGTTGATCAAAAATTTAATTTTGACCACATTTTTAATATTTTAAAAATGGGTAAAAAAATAACTTTCCATTTATCATATTAAATAAAAAAACACATACACATACAATCGTCTTCTTCCTCTCAACCCTCACCCACCCCCACCTCAAACCAAAAATAGGAAGGTGAAAGGTCTACTTTTGTAGGGGTAATGCCGGCACTTGGTCTCAACGACATTGGGATTTACCCTTAAAAACTTCATAGATTACAAGATTGAATGTACAAGAGACACAAAAAATAGATAACTCGCGAACTTGTAGGCCTCCTTATTTCCTTCAGACCACAAACACATTGGCTCAGGTTTTTCTACCACAAGAGCCACTGCACAGCCTTCCCAAAAAAAAAAGAGAGGCAACCCCGAATTTTGTACCAAAGAATCCTCAAATCATCCCACAAAATCAGAACTCTAGACTAGAGCAAACAAACACTATTCACCAAAAATTCAAAAAAATGCAGACCAGGCTAAGACAACAGACCAAAGCCTATAGCCTTTGGTTAGTGAAGAAAAACCAAAAATAAAAGAGGATATATTCTCAGAGATCAAGAGAGGTGTTCTAGCATTTCGTGGAAAGTTAAAACCAAATTCTTGATTAATCTTTCTTTCTATTCTTCTAATGGGGCATTTGAGTTGGAGGTGGAGGTGGCGGTGTGGATTTTAGGTTTGAAGTGGTTAAGGGTTAAGAGGAAGAAGACGATTGTATGTGTGTGTTTTTTTTTCTTATTTAATTATTTAATGTGATAAATGAAAAGTTACTCTTTTATCCATTTTTATAATATTAAAAATGTGGTCAAAGTTAAATTTTTGGGCAACTGACAAAATTATGGATGTAAACTGTCCAAAAATGCTTCATTTGTAACATTTGGAAGGTTAGAGGTGATAGTTGTAACAAATCAAATTTTTGAGAAAAGTTTGCTAATATTTCAAAGGTTTGAGACTTTAGCTGCAATTATTCCAAATATTTTTGGAACTAAAGTGTTTTCACGTAGTGACATGTACAAATAAAATATGATTTTTTCTTTAATCATTATGGGAAAATGGTGATTAATTGAGTAGTCAAATCTAACATAAATATGTTATGACAAAACCTAGGCTAGAAGAAACTTCCCTAGATTAATTCCAAAACAAAATCTTGACCACCCATTCCACATTATTCAATATTTTTAATATTTATAAATGATATATCTTGATGGAAGAAAATATTTTAAGTTATTGCCATTTAGATGGTGAACAAAAAAATGGTAGGTATCAATATTTAAATTATTTATTTCTGCATTGAATAAATCTCTCTTAATATATCTCAACTTGTTTTCTATCTTTGGAGAATTCAGTGTTGCATTATCGTACTTTCTTTTTTGTAGACTTTTTCTGAAAATAGATGATGGAAAATATCAATTGTCTAGTTCTATGTACGTGAGCTATTCTTATTTTGTAATGAGAAAGTGCATCACGTCTTTAGATAAGAACATATATGATTAACGATATATATGCAAACATCGAGATTTATCAAACGTCAGATCTAGTGTTTGTATAGCAAAAGTGCTTGAAATACACAATTTTTTTTTTATTTTTTATTTGAATATATCCTCAAAGTAATTTTTTCGAGAAAAAAATGTTCTTTTCCTAAAGAAAACATTCATAATAAAAAATGTTTGAATAGGAAGCCATTAGATAACTCTAGTAAAAGAATTCCATTCTAATAAACAAGAAGATAAAATAAGTTTCCACTTCTACATGAGTATATAGTACATTAATTAACACAAAATTATTAATTAATTAATTGTGGGTTGGAGATTAATCATGAACCAATGGGCAAAGGAAAAGGTGAAAGGTAAGATGAAATGAATCAAGCTGTATTGAAGAGGGGAGTAAGGGGTGGGAATTCAGGGACAGTCTTTGCATGAGAAGTGGCGCATGGGATTCACAATAGTCAAAATATATTAAAAACAAGGGGTGGGTTTTTGACTTTTTAGTATGTGTCTGTGTCCACGAGAAAAAAAAATGTTATTCAGTATCATTGATGTTACAATATCGATTTATATTTTACTATATGATATATTCAATTAAATATAAGATTAAGTGACTTATTTAATTGCGTTTCTCATAAAAAACGAATATAGAACCAGACTACAAGTCAGGCAAATATGTAGAAAAAAATAAATTTATACATAACACTAAAAAATATTAACGGGCCGGGAACTTGACCGAGCTATATGTAGAAAACGAATTTAATTGCGCTTCTCATAAAAAACGAATCTAGGACCAGACTACAAGTCAGAGAAATATGTAAAAAAAAAAAAAAATTTATACATAACACTAAAAAATATTAACGGGTCGAGAACTTAACTGAGCTATAGCTTAGCCCAGTGCCCCCTAAATCTGTCCCTACTTCTCATATAATGTCACTTACAGTCTGTTTAGCATGGATTTTGAAGAGTTAAGAAAGAGTTTTTGAAATTCAAAAGTTACTTTTGAACATATTTGGCTAATTTTATAAAAGTATTTTTAATAGTTAAAAAAGTTTTTAGATGAAGTTGATTCATTGTAGCTTTCTATAAAAGTTCTTTTAGAAAATGAAGTGCTTTTAAAAATTAATTTTGAAACAAAAATTAAGATAGCTTCCTTCAAAAACTCTTCTATAAAAGCAAAAGTAAAAATTATGTCGAACGGACCCTTAGTGTCATCAAAATTGGTGTTATAAGATCGATGATGCTAAATAACATTAATCGTATTTATGAAATGGGAGTGGAAGCTGTAACAAAAGAATAAGTCACAATTCTCAAACTGGGGGTGGTAGGGTGGGGTGATGATAACTAAATTAGGTCCTTATTTGGTGGAGCTTAAAATTTTGATTTTAATTTAAATCAAAATTAATAATTAATTTGCAAAATTAATAATTAATTTTAATCATTCATTTAATAGATTCCACAATTTTTCAATCACATATTTTATCAATTTTTATTAAAATCTACTAAAAATCTAATTTTGAGCACTATTGTTAACTGGGGCTGGGGTATGGGGGTGCGACTAGGGTGGATGGTAACAAAATTACGAAGGGTCGCAATTCTGCAGTAGGGGCGGCCAATTGAAGTCTTAGAGGGTTAGAATGTAATGGCCTTTTGGTGAAGCGTAAAGTCACCTTGGTATATGGTGAGGACTCTCTCTCTCTCTCCCCCCCCCCCCCCCCCTCCCCTCCCACATTATTGTGAGGGGGCTATCAAACTTCCATAAAATTAACATTTAAGTGATTATAAGGCTCTAAAAGAATATTTTGGATTGAAATCATTATTAGATATAAAATGTACTAAATAATTTCATGGTTAGTCACCTACACCATGCATTGGCATCGTCCAACTTCTAATGAGTGAGTTGTTTCAATATCTCTTCCACGTACCATGTTAAACTACACTTTTCATAATTTCACCACCTAAACTTACCAATCAAATTAAACCTCACAACTTTCTCCATCCTCCTTTGGCGTACTCAAATAGACAATTTATTTAAAATATTTTTACTAAGGAACCGTTTGTTTGAACCAAGATAAAAATAAATACAATCCACTAATTATATACACAAATTCATTTGAAGATTAATGGAGAGTCCACTGAATATCTTTTTAAAATTTAAGTCAAAGTCAAAAATCAATTTTAACCATATATTTAATTGAACCTACAATATTTCATTCACACATTTCATTAATTTTTATCAAAATCTATTAACAATTTAGTTTTAACTACATCAAATAGGGGCCATAAATAAATTTTGTACTTGTGAGCAAAAACTCTCTTATATGTATAAATACTATGTATATATTAAATTTTATTTATAAGTAAAGAATTTCTTTATAACTAAAAAAAATCACTTATATTTAAAAAAATGTTTCTAGCTAAAAACTCACTTATAAATATATAAAGTCACTTACACTTTAAAAAAATTCACTTTGTAAGTAAAAATTTAGATATAAGATAAAAATTGTTTTAGTTATAAATACAAATTTAATTTAAAGATACAAATTATTTATATGTAAACAAATTATTCATAAGTAAAAAATCTACTTATGAATAAAAAATTTCATACAAAAAATTATGAGTAAAACGGTTCACTTAATTCAACTAGTCAATGTTGAATGTGCGTTACACGTTATTATGAAATGCTTTATAAGCGTTGTAAAAATAATATTTGAATATACGTTATGTTAGTTAATTTGTAATTAATACCTGGTAATATATATGTGATAATGAATGTTAAATCATTTATTTAATTTCTAATTAAGTATAATTGAATGTTAATTAGCATATTTGGACGTATATAATAAATGCATTTTTGAATGTGAAATTCTATTAACTTATAGTTAGAATTTTTTTTTTTTTTGATAAATATAGTTAGAATTAATAACATTGAAATACATAAATAAAGATGAATATTAATTAATTAAATGAATGTTAATTGGTTGAGAATTAATAATAGAAAAATTCATTACATTAATGAAAGCACATGAATGAAATGAATTAAATAAATTAAATACATAACGATAAACGAGAATTAAAATATTATTAAATAATTGAATTATAGTAGGGCTAAACTTGTCCAAAAAATAATTATCATGTGATATCATATTTAATTAACTGTAGATCTACCAAAAAGTTGAACGGTGATTAGTGAATTAACCTCCACAAACAATATTTTCTCCATTTATTCGCGTCATCGAAACACTNATTAAAATATTATTAAATAATTGAATTATAGTAGGGCTAAACTTGTCCAAAAAATAATTATCATGTGATATCATATTTAATTAACTGTAGATCTACCAAAAAGTTGAAGGGTGATTAGTGAATTAACCTCCACAAACAATATTTTCTCCATTTATTCGCGTCATCGAAACACTAGAAGATGCTTTTGAATCTTTGATAGACCTCTCCATAACCATTTATATTTCGAACCCTAACTTTCTCTCTATAAAAGGATTAAAAATTTCTCTCCCCACCAAAAAAAAAAAAAATTCCTTCAAGCAATCCTCTGGTAAGATACTATTAAGCATTTCTCGATGATAATTTTTTCTATTAATTTTTTTTTATTTTTATTTTTTGTAGATTTTGTTTTATGTTTCGTCTCGGGATCTCAGTTGAATTGGATGTCAGGGTCATGTGATTTGATGCTTATATAATTATAATTAATTAACCATTTTGTTGTTGGTTCATTCAAGCTTTTTATAATTTGCATTTGTTAATTCATTTTCTTATCTGTCTCCATGCGTGATTCCTCCCTTGTTTCGTTGCCCAAATCGCTCTGTATTATATGCCATGTGAAAGTTGAATTTTCTTTGATGTATACACAAATAGTGTGGGTGCATCTTGGTCCTTTGCAAATAATTCATCTTTTGGGATACAGATTTGCTTTGCTCGAAACACTAGGTGGGTTTCTTTCTCTTGTTTATTGGTAAATTTTATTCTATGTTCTGAAAGTGATGGTTAAATTTTGCATTTGGCTTCTTTACCGAATTGTTGGGATTTTATTATGTAGTTATAATGTGAGTTTAGATTTGGTGGGTTTATGTTTGGATAGTTATCCGGAACTTCAGTGCATTGTATTTCTGATTTTGCTGTTTTTGGGGAGCTAATGTTTTATGTATTTAATATGCTTCATTTCTGAGTTTCACCACTACTTTGCTAGTTTTACTTATAGCAATTCAAATTGATAACATTCTTCTGGTTATTCATCAATTTTCTTTCCCTGGTAACTGTGAGTCAATGACCATGAGTGATCTTTGATGAAATTTTGGAATTTCAGAAATTGGGGTAGTCAGAATTCCGTTCCTAATTGTTTATGGAAATGACACCAAAAAAAAATTGAAAACAGAGTGGGAATTGCATCAAATATGAGCTAAAGTTCAATTTTTTTCAAATTTTGATGCTTTAACTATTCATATAATGCATCTTAATTTTCGAGCATGCCTTTGGATGCGGATATTGGTCTGGAAAAGTCTGCTACATGCAGATGTTCTGCAATTAGTTGCCTGAACAATATTTTGTTTCATTGACCTTTCACTTGCGGATCTATTGATGAGTGATGACTAATACTATTAGAAATTTTTTATCTTATATTTGGAATTCTTTTCTTTTTCTTTTCTGGGATATTGTCCTTTGACCTGCCTTTATTTTGATGTGGAGAGAACTAAAAGGATTCTGGTGTTCACTTGATCCACTCCATAGTCCATCCCTTCAACTATTTTTGCTTCCACCACAATAGATTGTAGTTTTCAAAATACTACTGACAACTTACAGTTGTACGTTTTGCCTGTCCTTTTTGTCATTGATTAATGTTGCTTATGGAATGTAAATGATTTTCAGCAATTATATGTACACACTCTTCTTAATTTTCTGTATTAAGTTTTCTGCATCAATGGCTGATCCATCTTATTAAAATTCCAGATTGTTTCATCAAGTTAATTAGGAAATGGCAAAAGGTATCAGGGGAAGACGCAGAATTGCTTCACGAAAGTACAGGTCAATGCCATATCCCTTGCCTGCTTCTAGTAGAACAGAGGTAATGCAGCAAAAGAAGTGCTCAAAAAAATTCGAGAAGAAAGACTGGGAAGATGCAACTTGTTCTGTGTGCATGGAGTGTCCCCACAATGCTGTTCTTCTCTTGTGTTCTTCACATGACAAAGGTTGCCGACCTTACATGTGCGGGACCAGCTTCCGCTATTCCAACTGCCTTGATCAGTACCAGAAGGCCTATACAAAAGTAACCTCGTCAGAAACCCATCCACCTACTCGTGTTTCACTTAACAGTCAAGCTACGGGCCAATTTTCTAGTTGGCCTGTTGAGAATTGTGAGATACTAAAGATTGCATGTCCCCTTTGTCGGGGACAGGTGAAGGGTTGGACTGTTGTGGAGCCTGCACGAGAATATCTCAATGCTAAGAAACGAAGCTGCACACAGGATAACTGCTCATTTGTTGGAACATTCAAGGAGCTGCGGAAACACGTGAGGGCAGAGCACCCTTCTGCTAGGCCACGGGAAGTGGATCCTGCTCTAGAACAGAAGTGGAGAAGTCTGGAGCGTGAGCGGGAGACAGAAGATGTAATGAGCACAATAAGGTCATCAATGCCAGGAGCAGTGTTTTTCGGGGATTACGTAATTGAAGGAAGTCACTATGGTTTTGATTCTGATGAAGAGGAGTTTGACGCAGATGCTATGGAGCGGAATGAGGGGTTTGAAGCAGGAATTGATCGCAATTTGATGAACGTGTTTCTCTTTTTGCAGGCATTTGGTTCTGCAGGGACGCACAGAGGTATGAGGCGACATGAGAGAGACTCCAACCATACATTGGATAGAGATCACTCTCATCAAAGTAGTGATAGGGACGAGGACGACGACCATGGTGGTACATCACTGGCTAGCCGTCTACGTCGTCAAGGTAGAATTGTTTTGGGGAGTTCGAGGAGGAGGAGAAGGCATGGAGAGGCTCATGGAGGCCCGAGATAGAATTTAATGGTGTTCAAAAAAGTTCGGGATGGGGTATAAATTTTTAGGTCTTTGTTCATTAGTAGAAAAGATTTTAATTTAACATTTGCTTGCACATTTACTTCTACTGACATTCCATAATGGGTTCTATAGGATAAACCCAAAACTGTGGAGGGTCAAACAGAAACTAGTTTGCTGTAACTTTTTACTTGTGACATCATGTTAATTACTTGACATTCTTGTCTGTGAATTCACTAAAGAAAATGTAACTTTGTACAAATTGACATGCTTGTCTTTTGCCTTTTTCTTATGGAGAAGGGTTGACTGTTGAAGTTGAGATCAGAATTCAGTCTCTTATTTGTGATGGAACCAGGTTTTTGTCTTGACTGAATGAAAGTTTGGCCTGTAGATACATGTCTTGAATATAATAAGATTCGAGTTACATTAAATTGTACTAGAGGGCATGCACTTCATATTATGAACTTGAAGAACTCGTTAATTGTTTATATTGTTTGTTTCCACAAATTTTCGTCGAAAATTGACCAGAAAAACAATATAAAATCTATAGAAACTTGTTAAGAGTGCAAAAATAATATATACATTCTAGAATCTACAGACCATGGGGTGTAAGCTGATCTTGAAGCAATACAGAACAAAAAAACAGGTGTGGGCAACATAGATCTATAATTTACAAATATTTAATAATCATATTGCAATAGTCATGCATCAAGATCAACCAGGAGCGTTAAATTCGGAGCATGAACACAAACTGGCAACATGAACGGACCAATGAGATTGGCTTGACTTACAAGATCAACAGGAAGTGTTAAACTCGGAGCATGAATAGAAACTGGTACTGTGGCTGGATCAATTAGATTGGCTTAAAAGGGAAGTTTTCTTCGGGCTGCTTTTTCTGCAAGTAACTGGAAGCTTCAATCTGTCAAGGGTCGACCAAAAATTTCTTGTCCATTGCCCAACTAGCCTGATATGTTTGTGCATCCACAGAGACCACGCATGTCACATCCTGGTTGAGTTTGGTCGAACATCTAGCTCCAAGTTGTTGCGCCAATTTCCAAAGCCAGAGACGTTTGTTTTTGGAACACCGGCTAAGACAACTTTGCAACCCATTAAGACTTCTGAACGGACGGTTTTCGTATCTGTCATTGGAAAATTTACCTGCCTCTCATCTTGGCGCTCTAGATTGTCCCCCATGTTCCTGTGAGAGCAGATATTTATCAGTACAACTGGTGATAATTAAAATATAATAGCAATAACTCATCGTGGTTTCACATACAGAGCCAAAAATAAACCGTGGATTCGCTGCAGAACTTTAAGAACAGTAGCGAGTGCTCCATCAGTCACTTTCATCACATCTTAGGAGCGAAAGTGATTTGCAGTTGAGTTTAGATTCACTACAACTAGAAGCAAAGAAATGATATCCGTCTATTAATATTAGGTTCTCCTGGTGCTTTTTCCATACCCACAATGACTCGAACAGAATAGTAGAAATGGTTCAACTCTCAATTTTAATTCAAAAATATACCGTAAGTGTTACAATCCATTTTTTTATAGTCAAAGTCAATCGTTGAATTGCCAAAGTCGAGTTGAACCATACCTTGCCTTTAGTTGTATGATCCATTTTGTTAATTTACTCAATTCATTTTTTCATTTTTGGGATACATGCATGTTGAATAAAAAAAGTTATTGTAATTCATGCATTCATATCATGGCTCACTACATATTTGGTATTTTGAATATATTTGGGACTTTTGTTTGTAAAATATTTGTAAATGTCGACTTCTCAGTATTGTATTTTGAATAGTTTGAGTTTTGAGGGGCTGAAGTACCCTGTTTAAAATTATATGTACTGATTTAATAATATTGGATATGATATTACAGGGGAAACTCTGTCAAAATTTTTATAAAAGTGTGTTACAATTTTATTAGGTCATAGTTGTCTTGATGGTGGGTCCAGCACTTAGCTGGTATTTATTATCGGCGCACGACACGTGTTAGGTCCATTATGGTAATTTGGAACGGATCGTGTCAGTAAGCACTCCAATATCCCAGAAAGGATTGCTTTGTCATAAACTCCGGAGTACGAAAATTACAGATTTTGTATCATCAAGG
>CAIGRN010004029.1:0-17196 GCA_903798345.1 Fraxinus anomala | reverse complement strand
AATTGAAAAAGCGGATACCACTCTTTTCGTTAAAACTCAAAAAAATGATATGACATTGTTCAAATTTATGTTGATGCTATTATAATTGGTGCTACTAATATTCATCTTTGTAAAGAGTTCTCTGAGTGCAAGAGTATGGAATTTGAAATGAACATGATGGGAAAACTTAAATTCTTCCCCTATCTCATGATGAAATTTTCATCAATCAAAGTAAGTACATATTGGATATGTTTAAGAGATTCGACATGGATGACTTGAATCCAATGAATACCCCTATGAGCTCATTCATAAAATTGGACAAGGACAATCAATGTACGTCTGTTGATATAACAAAATATCGAGATATGATCGGATTCCTTTTTTACTTAATTGCAACTAGACCCGATACTATGTTAAGTGTATATCTATGTGCTAGATTTCAATCGAGTCCTAAAGAATCACATCTTAAGGTCGTAAAATGAATCTTTAGATATTTTAATGGCACTAGAACTTTAGGGCTTTGGTATCCCAAGGGCACTCACATTGATCTACTTAGTTATTTGGATGCCGTTTGAGCCGGGTACACAATCGATCGTAAAAGCACTAGCGGCACATGTCATTTTCTAGGCTTTACACATGTATCATAATTTAGCAAGAAATAAAATTCCGTTGCATTGTCTACCGTCGAAACCGAATATATCTCGGCCGCTAGTTGTTGTGCACAAGTTCTATGGATGAAACAAACTCTTAATGATTATCATATATCCTTTGATCAAACACATATTATGTGCGATAACACTAGTACAATAAACTTATCTGAAAATCTCATCTTGCACTCTCGAATGAAATACATTGAAATTATACATCAATTTTTAAGATATCACACACAAAAGAAAGATATAGTGTTAGAATTTATAAATACGGAAAATCGATTGGCCGATATCTTCACTAAACCTCTAGCTATTGATCGTTCCTCAATATTAGAAGGGGTTAAGGCATTATTGATGTATTTGAAATACATAATTAAGATTACATGTTTTGTAATAAAGTATGCATGGTATAAATGTGTGTTAAAAAAGGTTTAACGGACGAGCAAACCGGACGTCCAGTTGACCCATCCGGTTTGACAAAGACTTTTAGCTCTGTCAACCGGACGTCTGGTACTACACGAATTAAAATTCCCATTCATGAACCAGTCCCTATTTCTTCTTCTCTTCTCGACTTTTCTCTCATTTCTCTTCCTAAATCTCGTCCGTCACCTTCATTCTCTCCACTCAAATCATCAAATCCTCCTCAAAATCAATAAACTCACTACTTCTACCCTTCAAACCCTTTCCAAAATTTCAAATTTCATCCATTTCATTCCATTTTTCCCCAAAAATCCAAAAACCTAGAAGTTAATTTTTTTTTTCCAAATCTTCTCTATTTTTCTACAATGTCGGGGTGTAAAAGAGCGGGGAAAAGACTCAAGAGCATGGTGAGGCGATCTCATCAACCAACATTCGATCAAGAACTCAATATAGAGCCCGAAGTGCCGGTCAACCCATTTGAAAAATCTCCCATTTTAATAGGTAAAAACGTTGATTTTGACGACTTTACTATTGAAGCACCCGCATTTCATATTGAAGAATATTTTGAAAACATGGGGTGGGTGTCAGTAGCTACTCTAGAAGAACATGCATATCCTCGACTTATGAAAGAATTTTATAAAAATATAGTTCTTTCACCTTGTTCGGATGAGATTTTATGTTTACTCAAAAATGTTTGTATCACTGTCAACAAAGCTCTCATTCATGAAATTCTTGAGCTTGAGTCATGTGAAACTTAAAATTTTCTTCATAAAACTCATCCTACTTTTGAAGGGTACGACCCTTTCTAGGCATGTCGTCGGGTCACTAAAAAGGATTTTGAAAATATCACAAATAACATCATTGCACATGTGATTCTTCATCGAAAGAGTCATCAAGACGAAGTAAACTTTTTTGATCTTTTTATCCTCAATTCTTTTCTTGTTGGACGAAAACTAGATTTTCCAACTATTGCTTTGGGTCTCATAAAACTTGTGCATTCCACTCGTCATTTTAAAGCTTTGTCTTATGGAATGCTTCTTACAAATATTTTTAAACATTTTGACATTCCACTACACGATGAGACTTTTGTTAAACTTCGTCCCACAAACACTATCAACATTCAAACCCTTAAACAAATGAAAATTGTAAAATAACAGGATCAATGGGTGGCACACACGAAAGGGTTCGACCCCTCTTCCGATCCATTGACTCTACCTTTTGAAGGTGATGATGATGACGATGCTGATGATATACCACAAGTTCCACACCCACTTCACGATGTTCCTGCCTCTCGTGATCCTCGCTCTTCGTCTGGTGGATCACATTTACCGATGATCACTACAACCTCTTCAATGGTCGTATTGATTCTCTTACATCTTTAGTGGATGGACTTGGCAGGATACTTCAAGAGTTGCAGGTCTAGCAGAACACTATTCGAGCTCATAGGATGCCATCCAAGCACAGCAGGCGGATATGCAAGCTCAGCAAAATGCCTTCTACGCTCACTTCTATACATTTTTTCCTCCTCCGGAGTTGTAGATCTCATTTTTGTTGCTAGTATAGATTGTCATTATGTTTTTATGACTTATCTACAATCTTTATGTTATGGCTAATTTTGGTTTAGACATCATTATCTATGTTTATTTTCTTTTATGATTAATGATATGGTTATTATACTCCATGTTTTGTCTTATGTTTTTTGTTTATGCTAAAAGGGGAAATGCAAAGTGAGATGATTATGCATGATTCGTTTATACAATAATATACTTAGAGTTTATGAAAAAGGGGGAAAGAGAAAAACTCATACTTTGAATACATGGTTATCAATGTGTAAAATATAGGGGGAATACAAATTGCATGATAAATAATTAATCATATTCTACAAATCATCTTGTTTGTTATAATCAAAAAGGGGAAATTGTTGACATATGATTGATTTCGAGTTCTGATTATAACAAACAAATTATTATTATCTCTAATATTTATATTCGAGTCTTCATTGTTACATGTTGCGAACCTGTTGAAAATCGAGCATTCACAATCAAGCTTGAAATTCGAGCACTCGCGCCAAATCAATCGAAAACATTAGATTTGGATGATTTGAATCTATATGTAAAGGTAAAACGCTTTAATTCTTAACAATAAATCACTACAAGCTCGTAAATCAAATTTTTTTGCACGAGATAAACTTTTTACAAAAACCCTGGCATAGAAAATTATTTTCGATATACAAAAATCTCCACTTGACTTTTAAATTCTTTACCAATAATACTCATTTTGAAAAATTTAGTGAATTTGTTCCTTAAGTATGCACACTTGCAAAAATAATCACGAAAAGAGTAAATCGAAGATTTCTGCTCTGGCAAACGTCCGGTGGCCCAACGGTCAAAATCTCAGCCGTTCTGATTTTTGATGCTCAACGGCTAGTTCAGTCGTCAGGTACAGTGGCGGACGTTCGGTAGGGGTTGTCTGGTTGGCAGAACTTTTGACGTTTTGACTGTTATAAATACTACTTCACTTTACATTCAAATATATACGTTTAAGAGCATTCAAGTGAGATTATTTTGAGCAAAATTGCATTGATTTCTCATATCATTTATTATCAAATCATTTTAGTCTTGAAAAACTTTTGACCAAATTAACTCTTGAAAATCATTCTACAGATCAAAGTTTTTCATACCTAACACTTGAGCTTCATTCATTGCTATCTATTAATGTATTAGCATATTTCTCTCTTGGTACTTAATTGTGATCATATCATTTATTAAGAGAGAAATTTCAATTTGTAAATTCAATTCTCTCTAAACTTGTGGGTCGTGTTGAGGTCTCGTAAATCTCAAGGTTATATAAAAATCGGTGCTCCTTATTTATAAGTCACCAAAAGCTTTGTAAAGGCTTGGATTGTATAATAAGCCAATCAATATAGTGAAATTGGTCTTACTCATACCAGAGAGATTGGTAACGGAGGACGTAGATCATTGCGTTGTATCGAACCTCTACAATTATATCGTTTACATTCTCTATCCTTCTTCACTTATTGCTTTCATGTTTGTGCTTACTATTTGAATTAATCTATCTAGTTATCACGTACTTAATTTTAGGTTAATTTTTTGAAAAAGTTTTAAAAACCAATTCACCCCCTCTTGGTTAGCTATTCTTGGGCTATTAGGGTGGTCCATCAATGCAAATGGCTTCTTACATGGTGGATAGTTCATTCAATGCAGGAGATAATGAAGTCTTCCTCATAGTTTCCGAGGTGGGCTCCATTTGGGATACTTCACATCTCTCCTACTGAGGTGACAAAAGGACTTCATGCATGTGGATGGCTCATCCATGCCAAAGGATTCTTATATGATGGATTATTCATCCATGCAGGGTATTACAAGGTGTTCCTAGTAGGTTTTGAGGTAGCTCTCTTTAGGATTCTTCTTACTTCTCCTTTCGAAACAGTATGACTTCCTTTCGTGGTAAATGATTCATCTATATCGAGGCTTCTTTCATAGTGGATGATTCATCCATATAGGGCTTCATTTTCGTAGGTATTGAGGTAGTCCCCCTTTAGGATGCTTCTCACCTTTCCTTTCAAAGTAGTTTAACTTCTTTGTATAGGGGATGATTTATCCATGGAAGGTTTCATCTTCATAGATTTCGAGGTATGCCTTCATTTGGGGTGCTTTTCAACTCTTTTTTCAAAGAGGTTTGACTTTCTTGTATGATGTACGGTTCATCCATGTCAGGGGCTTCTTCCATAATGGATGGTTCATCTATAGAAGGTTTTATCTTCATAAGTATCAATGTAGGTCCCTTTGGGAAGCTTTATACTCTCTTTTCGAAGTGATAGGACTTCCTTGCATGGCGAATGGTTCATCCACGCCAAGGGCTTCTTCCATGGTAAATGATTCATCCATTGAAGACTTCATCTTCACAGGTATCAAGTTGAGCCCCTTTTGGGGTACTTCTCACCTCTCTTTTCAAATTGGTATGACTTTCTTAGTGGTGAATGGTTCATCCATGCTAAGGACTTCTTCTATAGTGGATGGTTCATCTATGAAAGGCTTCGTCTTCGTAGGTATCGAGGCGGGTCTTTTGGGGTACTTCTTACCTCTCTGTTTGAAATGGATTGACTTTTTTTCAAAGTGGATGGTTCATCCATGCCAAAGGATTATTCCATGGTGATGTTTTATTCATGGAAGGATTCATCTTCAAAGCGGATTGACTTTCTTGCATAGTGGATAATTCATCTATATCAAGTACTTCTTCTATGGTGGGTAATTCATATATGGAAGACTTCATCTTCGTTGGTACCGAGGTGAGCCCACCTTGGGATGATTCTTACCTCTCATTTCGAAGTAGATCGACTTATTTGCATGGTGGATGGTTTATCTATTACCAAGGACTGAAAGGCTTCATCTATATAGGTATCAAGGTGGAGCTTCACATTTTCTTTTAAATGAAATTGATTTCTTGCATGGGGGCGGCTCATCCATACAAAGGGTTTGAGGACTTGCATAGCTGAGACACTGATGCATAGGTAATGATGAGGTCTTTCATGGCGAAAGTGTTGATGTATAGTATAGGATTAGGCATTGCATGGCGGAAGCACTAATGCATAGGCAAGGATGAGGCATTGCATGGTTGAGATGTTGATGCATAGGCTAAGATAAGGCATTGCATAGTGCAGACACTGATGCATATGTCTTATGAAGCCTTATATAGCTGAGACGTTGATGTATAGGCAAAGATGAAGCCTTGCATAGTGGAGACGCTAATTTATAGGCAACAATGAGGCCCTGCATGACTGAGGTACTGATGTATAGGCTAGATGAGACCTTGCATGGTGGAAGTGCTGATACATTGGTAAAGATGAGGTTATATGGCTATGGTGCTGATACATAGCCTAGGATGAGGCCTTGCATGGTGAAAATGCTAATGTATAAATAAGGATGATACCTCACATGGCTTAGGTGCTAATGTTTGGATAAGTCCTGCATGGCGAAAGCATTGATGCATAGGTAATGATAAGGCCTTGCATTATGAAAGCGTTGATGCATAGGCAAGGATGAGGTATTGTATGGCAATGAGCTGATGCATATGCAATGATGAGGTCTTACATGGCTCAGCAGTTGATGCATAGATAAGGATGAGATCTTGCATGGCTGAGTTGCTAATGTATATGCAAGAATGGGGCCTTGCATGGCAGAAATACTAATGCATAGTCAAAGGGTTGGCCTCTACACTTGGAAAAATCATAGTTGTAGTTCTGGAGTCTCATGCTGCAGTGATGAAACCTCTCAAAGCAGATAAAACAATTCTGCGTAGGAAAAGTCCCATATTTCAATGACGAGGCCTCATAATTCATCAAATATGATCCATTGTTTTGGGGTCCTCACTTTTTTAGAGGTCATTCCTTTTATGACCTCTTCTTTAGAGACCTTTCCATTTCAGAGGCCTTCCTTTTTTTCAAGCATTTTTCAATCCATGGCCTTTTCTTCAGAGGTCTCTCATTTTTTAGGGGCCTTCCCTTCTTTAGGGGATATTCCATTCACGACCTCTTCTTTAGAGGTCTTTCCTCTTTTAGGGGCCTCCTATTTTTGAGGGACATTGATTATGTTGACGTATTCCCCTTCTTTAAGAGTCTCCCATTTTTTTTGGTTGATGAGTGTGTTTCATTCATCATATCAATGTTACTTAATCTTGATATTTCGTTTGATTATTAAAGTTTTAGAACATTTTGATTTGTGCTTTTGTGTTATTTTATACGTTAGGTAAGTTGGTGTGAACGGTACAAAACATGGTGAAAATAGTGATGTTGGCATGAATCAAGGAGAAGTTGATGTTGATTAGGTGAAACTCGATTATTAGAAGCTAAATTGAAAGAAAGAAGTGAATAACGATGAAAAATGGTGAAATCCAAAGTTTGAGTATTCTTTTTTTTTTGCAACTTTTTAATAGTTGATTCAGATCATAAAACAATAATTGAAGATTGCTAGGAGTCAATCGGATGCAATTAGATGTCAAAAATGATTGAAGTATGATTAAAATATTTTCACAAATCAATTTTCAAGTGCCCAAGTATGTTCCAGATTTTTATCCGGAGTTTGAGAACCATTTTTGACATAATAAATATTTGAATTGGAAAATGAAATTTGAATCAAAGTTGTAGCCCATTGAATTATCTTTCCAATACATTTTGAATCATCTCAATCAAATATTGAAAGAAAAAGTTATGATAAAAATACTAAATGATGTGCAGTGTTGATTTTCTACCCAAAAGTGGGTGCCACGGCGTCACTTTAGTGGCTCTGGTTGTTAAATTTTCACAGCAACACGATGCTACAGTCGGGGTGCCGCTGGGCGAGATGAAGAGTTTTGAATTTTTTTGCTCTCTTTTTAATGTCAATCCGACTCCAACTTCTTTTAGGTCTTCAAGATGATATAAATACTAATTCAGAGGACACTTATAAACTACAATTCAACAGGGCAAAAGACAATAAATCATCAAGAAATCAAGAAGAACATCAAGAAAATGATCAATCCAACTATATGTTTTTTTATTATGAAATTGATTATGTCTCTTTATATAGTCATGAACTAAACTTCTAATCTAGGATTTGATGTAACCAAAACTTTAAATTATGTTTTGATATTATTATAGTTATTTCTTTGAGATTTTCCAATTATGTTTATTTGTGTTGTTTATTCTCCGTGCCTTCAATTAATTGGCCACTATTTTCTTAGGCGTGATCTTAGGATAACATAACCTAAATTTTATAGGTTTCGAGAGAAAGTAAAAATTCTTCGAGGCTTGTTCTATTTAAGAACCATGAACTTAATAATTTCTTGATTTTAATCCGAAATAGAGATATTGGAATTGAATTCTAGGATTAGTTTTCTCTTGGCAATCAAGAGAGGGAGAAGAATTGTATTATGGTTCTTACTTATAAACTTGAGAAAATAGATCATAGATAATTTGATAATTGAGAAATGTAGTTGATAGTTAGGTGAAATCACAACCCCCAGGCTTTCTCATCTTGATTAATTCTTCTAAATTGTATTGAAATTATTGAATTCGTCATCACGTTCATCATAGATTTAGTTACGAACATTGATTCCAAAAATTGATCATCTAGATAAAAAGGCTACATAATTATAGTAATTAGTATAAATTGAATTTCAATCCCTGTGAGTTCAACATCTGTACTTTATTTTTATATTACAAAACTTGACATCGTACATTACAATATATTTATATTATATAAAACACATAATAATTTTTTGGTGTTTTTGGTGCTGTTTTTGGAGATTGTTTTATTTGATTTTTACTAATATTATTACCAAAGAGCTTTTGGTTTAATTTAGATTTCTGTAGTTTTAAATAGTTTGCTTGGTTATTGTTTCAAGTTTATGCAATGATCGAGGAATCATGAACTACTACCCATGGATCCTAAACTCAGTTGCAGTTTCCATTTTCTAAGGGGTTTACAAAGAAACAAACATAAAATAATGGTAAAACAAGAAGCACTGGCAGTTAATCAAAATATTCAACAACAGTCTATAAGGGATTATGTCAGACCAACACAACTACTCCAGTATTGCACGCTAGTCAGTGGCTGTAAATAACTTCGAATTGAAGACATGATTGATACACACGATTCAACAAAATCCATTTGGGAGAATCTTCACAAGCTTATCCTAATGCTCATCTAGCTTCTTTTCTGAAAATATGTGATACTATGAAGATGAATGGCATCACTGAAGAGATAATAAGACTTCGTCTATTTTCCTTCTCCTTGAGGGATAAAGCTAAAACATGGTTCCAATCATTGCCATATGAATCCATCACTACTTGGGAGGGGTTGGCTTAGAAATTTTTTACTAAATTATTTTCACCTCCAAGTCAACTCAATTGCGAAGTGAGGTTGACCATTTCAAAAAAGTAGACTTCGAACTATTCTATGAGGGGTGTGAGAGGTTCAAAGAATTACTCAGAAGATGTCTCAACGTGGTTATCAGAATTGGATGTAGATTAAGATATTCTACAACGAGTTGAAAGGTCAGACACGGACCATAGTTGATGCTTTAGCAGGAGGTACTTTGATGTCCAAGACCGTATATGTTGCTTACTCCTTGCTGGATGAAATAGCCTCCAATAGTTATCAATGGCCAAGTGAGTGTTCTAGTGCTAAAAAGTTTGCTAGTGTTCAAGAGGTGGATCCTATTATAGCTTATGCAACTCAAAAGTCATCACTCACAAATCAAATAGTTGCATTAACTTCCCAAAGGACTCAACAAAAAGTAGTATCTATTATGGCTACTTCCACATCACATCATGAGTTTAAGATAGAGAGTGAGAAAGTCCAGTATGTGAACAACAGAAATTTCAAACAAGGAGGAAACTACTCAGCAAACCACTACCATCCAGGGTTGCAAAATCATGAGAACGTCTCTTATGGTAACAATGGGAATGTGCTACAACCTCCTCATGGGCTCAATAATCAGACTTCCAAAGGAAAACCATCATTGCAGGATATCTTGGGAGCCTTTATTTCATAGATAAGGGCAAAGTTCAACAAGGATGAGTCATGACTAGACAAAATTGAGACGCATATGACCAACATGGGGCAGACACTGTGAAAAATTTTGAGGTACAGATTAGTAATCTAGCAACTGCAATAAATTCCCAACACAAAGGGAAGTTTCCTAGTGACTCAGAGCTAAACTTAATTGAGCATTGCAACGCCATTAAATTGAGAAGTAGTAAAGAGATTGGAGAGAGTAAACCTAAAGAGGATTTGGTTCCTATACCTATTTTGAATAATGTTGAAGAAAAGCTGGTTGAAGAACAGAGAATTGAGGCAGAGGTAACAAAAAAAGCTCATAAGTCTAACTCAATTTCATTCCCAGACAATCCACCAATCTTGAAGCCACAACTTCCATATCCACAAAGATTCTTGAAGAAGAAGTTTGATGAAAAGTTTACAAAATTTCTAGAAGTCTTCAAGAAAATCCATATCAACATTCTTTTTGTAGATGTTTTGGCACAAATGCCAAATTATGCTAAATTCTTGAAGGAAGTGATGTCAAATAAGAGGAAACTGGAGGAGTTTGAGAAAGTAATTTGATAAAAAAAATGCAATGCAATTCTCCAAAAGAAGCTCACTAAAAAATTGAAAGATTCTGGTAGCATCATTATTCCTTGCACAATCGGTGGTTTTTCTTTAATAAGGCATTGCGTGACCTTGGAGCTAGCATCAATTTGATGCCCTTATCTATATTCAAGAAGTTTGGTCTTGGAGAAATGAAACCAACCACCATTACTTTGCAATTACCTGATAGATCCATGACATTCCCCAGAGGTATCATTTAAGATGTATTGGTGAAAGTAAACAAATTCATCTTTCCGATGGACTTTATAGTTTTAGACATGGTAGAATATCAAGAATTACCATTAATTTTTGGCAACCCAGGGAGCTTTGTTTGATGTATGAGGAGGGAAATTGGCATTGCGGGTTAATGAAGAGCAAGTCAGGTTCAACGTCTCTCAAGCCAAGAAATCCTCAAAAAATGTGGATACTTGCCATATTGTCGAATCATTTGATACAGGAATGGGAACCAAATGCAAAAGAGAATTGTTCTATGATCTTTTAAAGCAATACATTGCAATCATTTATTCAAGAAGTGATACATCTGCTACTGGAAGCTACACAGTGAGCAATGAAGTGGTCGACTTTTTCTTAGCTCGTGAAGCTTACCCACAAGAAGGAAAGAAAAACTACGTAGAAGAGCCTTTGAAACCCTCCCCAACATTGTTAAATCAAAAGAGATTTTGAGGGTTGTACCAGAGTTGAAGCCTCCTCCTAATAATCATGGCCATGTTCTATTGAGCCAAGGAAAAAGTTTGGAAATATGAAGGAAGTGCCTCTTGAAGATCCAACATAAGGCATTCCGACAATGACTAGTTAATGACATTAAAGAAGTACTTCTTGAGAGGCAACTCAAGCTTTCTATCTCTCTATTTTCCTATTTAGATTTTAGTTTATATTTTTATTATTAGTTTATTAATGAGTTTGTTTTTCTTATAGGTTAAATCTCAAGTTGGGAGGAGAAGCTAGAATCAACATTCAACATCCATCAATCGATCATCAAATAACCATGATACCGATAGCAATGAGGATAACCAATATTTTCACTTGGGAAAGTCCTCATTTTTCTTTAATTTCAGACTGGGGGCAATGTTTAGTTTAAGTTTGGGGGTAACATATTAATTGTCTAATTGCTTAGTTGTTTTATTTTGTAAAAAAATAATAATTTTGTGTGCGTAAGTTAAAAAAAGATTGCATGCTTAGCATTGTCGGCCATGATGTATATATCTAAGAACATTTGTTAGTTTATGAATTGTAATGGAGTTATGTGTTCTAGTTAATTTTTTTGCTTATTCATGTGAAACGTGAAAATAAATATGCACGTGAATTGATTGTAGCGTTGTACATGAATAGGTTGATTTGAAGTGTTCGAGCTAGTAAAAGAGATGGTTTAGACTTGTGGTGATTCCATGCGTGTTGAAAAAATATATTGGTGTGAATTGTTTTTAACTATCAAGTATAAACTAGATGATGACCATATGCTAGGGATTTAGCCTCTTTTATCTTTAATTTTCTTGTAAAGAAAAAGAGCATTGCACTTGTTGTTTATAAGCCTCAAGCCAGCACATTTTTTACTTGAGTTAGTAAGTCCATTGGAGTATCTCAAAACTCGATACCCTTTGGCCTTTAAAGTTGGAGAGTTGTTGACTAAAAGATTGTTACATGGGTCAAGAAGAGAAAAAAGAATGAGGTTGATCTTGAGCTAAAGATATCAAAATAAGCAATTGTGCAATTGTGAAATAAATATGGCAACTTAGATAACTAGTGAGTTTGAATCACTTGGGATAAGCTTGATTGTCAAATGCTCATAAATTGGGAGAATTATCACATGCATTAATTGTTGACATTATCGGGTAGACTAAACCAAATTTGAGTGGTGTAAGAAATTGTTATTGGAACTAAACTTTAGAATGCACCCTTGGAAATAGAATAAAAATAAAACAAGTTTAAGGGTGTGTGAATTCTGATAGCGAAGAAATGATATATTTGACTTTTAAGGACAGGAATTGGATCAACATGTAAATGTGCAGTGATGCACTTAATTCTTCACGCACACACCCATTTTGTATTGGATAGGTGAGAATTTAGCTTTTGCGTTATACTCTTGAAATAGTTCATGAATTTGATATCATATTTTCAATCTTGAGCCATAAGACAAACTATCTAACTAAACTTGTTATATGTAAATTCGTTTGTTAGTTTTGTTTGTGTAATCATTAATCTAGTTCTTTTTTTTTGTCTTTGCTCGAGGACTAGCTAAGTATAAAGTTTGGGATTTTTGATGAGTGTGTTTCATTCATCATATTAATGCTACTTAATCTTGATATTCCATTTGATTCTTAGAGTTTTAGAACGTTTTGATTTGTGTTTTCATATTATTTTATAGGTAATGTGAATTGGTGTGAACGGTGCAAAACTTAGAGAAAAGAGTGATGTTAAGTTGATGTTGATTAGGTGAAACCCGATGATTGAAAGCTAAATTGAAAGAAAAAAGTAAATAATTGCAAAAATTGTGAAATCCAAAATTTGAGTACTCAATTGAAACTTTTTAATAATTGGTTCGGACCACAAAACGATAATTGAAAATTGTTAGGAAATAATCAGATGCAATTAGAAGTCAAAAATGAGCGAAATATGATCAAAATATTTTTACAAATCAATTTTCACATGCACAAGTATGTTCTAGATTTTTATCCAGAGATTGAGAACCATGTTTGAGATAGTAAACGTTCGAATTGAAAAATGATATTCGAAGTAAAGTAGCCCATTGAGTTATTTTTCTAGGTCACTTTGAATCGTCTCAATTGAATACCAGGAGAAAAAGTTATGATAAAGATACTGAAAGATGTGCTGTTCTAATTTTCTACCCAAAAGTAGGCGCCGCGGTGCCACTTTAGTGTCACTGGGCGAGAGGAAGAGTTTTGAATTTTTTGGTCTCTTTTTAATCTCAATCCAACTCTAACTTCTCTTGGGACGTCGAGATGATATAAATACCAATTAAGAGAACACTTATAAACTACAATTCAACAGGGCAATAGGCAATAAATTATCAAGAAAGCAAGAAAAACATCAAGAAGATGATCGATCCAACCACCAAAAATAGTTTCATCTTTCTTCTTCTCTACATGATTTTTATTATGAAATTGACTGTATATCTTTCCATAGTCATGAACTAAACTTCTAATCTAGGGTTTGATATAGCCAAAACTTGAGATTATGTTTTTATATTATTATAGTTATTTCTTTAAGACTTTCCAATTATGTTTATTTGTACTGTTTATTCTCATTGCTTTTAATTAATTGGTCACTAATTGACTTTTTAAGTTTCGACGCTCGAGATAGGTAAACTTAGGCGTGATATTAGAATAATATAACTTAGATTTTATAGGTTTCGAGAGAAAGTATAAAATATTTGAAGCATGTTCTACTTAAGAACCATGAACTTGATAATTTGTTGATTTCAATTTGAAATAGAGATATTGGAATTAAATTGTAGGAATAGTTTTTACTCGACACTCGAGAGAGGGTACGAATTATATTAGGGTTCTTGCTTATAAACTTGGAAAAATTGATTGTAGATAATTAGATAATTGAGAAATGTAGTTGATAGTTAGGTGGAATCACAATTCTAGGCTTTCTCATCTTGATTAATTCTTCTAAATTGAATTGAAATTGTTGAATTCGTTGTCATGTTCATCATTAGATTTAGTTAATAATATTGATTCCAAAAATTGATAATTTAGATAAAATAAAGGCTACATAATTATAGTAGTTAGTATAAATTGAATTTCAATCCTTGTGGGTTCGACATCCGTACTTGATCTTTATATTACAAAACTTAACATCTACACTTGTGGTATATTTATGTTATAGAAAACGCGTAACAATGGGTATCGACCATCTATCACCATGATTTACTCACATAGTATATGGGCAGTTGGTGATTGCCTTTTTTTATAAGGACAGAGCTAATGGCCTTTTTAGATGGCCAAATATAGTAGTTGGGGCTCATCATCTTCATCAAGTTCATAAGACCTGCATGGCATATCTTCGTCAACTTGGTAGTGAGGTAGATGGAAGTTCACAATTTGCTCCCTTGTGGCCTAGGCTGACCTTATATTTTCTCTATTTTTAGGTTAGGGGTCATTTTGGGACATATTTCGTTACATTTTCTCATAAAGCCTGGATATGTAGGGCTCCTACTGTGGCCTATTTCTATGTGCTTCGACACCTGACCTATGGAAGATGCTAACGGACCTTTCAGGTCTTCACTTTCATTTGTAGATCGAAGGAAATTTGTCTCTCCATTGAACGGGTCATTCAAAGGTCGTTCAGATGCATAATTTGTAGATGCATTTACCCCTAACTCCATTTTAATGGGGCTAACAACTCTTCTGTGCCTTTTAGATTGTGCCCTCTCACTTGCACCTCATAAGGTCCAGCATTGTTTTTTTTTATTTATCATCCGTGCTTCTCCTATTATTTGCGAAGGTATTTTACCGGCAAGTGAGCTTTTCAACTTACCCTTCACATCATCAGATATTTACTTTCCTAAACAAGGCTTTCAAGCATGTATTTTTTCCTTTTTGTCATTCTATCTTCTTTCCCAGTTTTATTGTTGGGATTATTTGTTCCTTTTGAAATCAAATTCTTTCTAGTGAAATCACACAAGAATTTTGACCTTGGGTAGCTTAAGGCAATGACCCTGCATTAGGCTAAAAATACTTCCTAAATGGAATACTTACCGAATTTACTCTTTCAATTAGATGGTTAAGACAATCGCGAGCCAATAGGGATATATGATTCCCTGTACTTATTAAACGTAATTGGAAGATATGCAGTTTTCAGGATTACCTTAGATCTAGAAGTTTTTAAATGTAGATTCCTTAGCTATTTGGGAGTGTGTTCTGTGCGTGTTTCCCGTATCTTGGCCTGCATAAGGGACCTTGATTATAATATTGATTTCTCTCACCAAAGGTTGAGGGTTCACGACATTGATTGATGTTGATATGCCTTCGCAGGTATTTGCTTTACTCATTTATCCTATCCTCTTGCTAAGCATGCAAGCCTCTGATTCTCAGATGCCCTATACATATTCTCATTCTTGCTTCATAGCCTTGCCATTTTAAACACTTCAAAGCAATTGTCCGTATCGTGACCTTTGTATGGTGGATTTTGCAGAATTTTGCCTTCTGTCTTCTAAGGGGAGATATTCTTTGCTTATAACCTGTGAGGGTGCTATAGAGAATGTATTCTGCATTTGGGCCCATTCGAACGATGATATTGTGATCTGGCAATCCAAATACAAACGTAAAAGTTTCTTTCCTGAATTTTCCCTTGTGACATTGCTCCATCCTCCTTTGATTCTCCAAAACGACATCTACCTGGATCTCATTTCATATTAGATCTATTAATTGGTAGAAGGAATATAGATATTGCTGGCCTCTTTCCAGAAGAGAGATTTCTTCAACAAGCTATTCCATGAGGCATCCCTCACTTCTTCGTCTGGCATAGCCTCGTCGACGATCATTTCAGTTTTGAATCATGTGAAATAACTCACGAGGGATTTTCATCATCTTTGCTTCAAACTACCTAATCCTATGGTTGGTACTTGTCTCATCCTACTTTTATTGAATGTTCATGTGCCTACTTGTTTTTGTGGTGGCCAATCGTCGATCGAGCCTGATTGTAACTAGTATATTATATCTTCCTTCTTATCATATTTTCCACTGTAGATTGGCCTTTAGATTCTCCATACAGGTGAATATTATAAGAATTGTCAAAACTTTCAGCTCTTCGATCTCTATAATAACTGCGATGGTTATACTTCCAGCCAAGAAAGTTTGCCTTGCCCGCAAGTCTCTCTAGAGCAAATCTGTTAATCTATTGTTTCCTCCACTCTCCTCTAGTACAATATTACGAGTTTGTGATGCTTATAAGTTGCTCCTGTTCTCAGGAAAGAAACTAGCAACATGCTTCGTTTTTCCTTGACCAACTTCATCTTGCCGACTTGTCCTTGGGTTCTCATGCTTCACATGCAAATATGCATTTCTACTTATAGCACCTTAAGGCTTTTCGCTATTTTCTATGCAGCCTTTTTTTATGCATTCTTTTCCATTGGTGCTGGAGTTGGATAGAAGAAATTGCTAGCTTGAAATCCTACTAGCGTTTCTTCTCGCTTTCACTTCGGATTGGCTCACTATCGTCTGGATCGTCACTGGACTCTTCTTTTTCAACTCTCAGCACTTTTATTTCTTTCGGATCTGCTTCCATTTGGCTCATTTATGCAAATTCCAAGGGTTTTTTTTCTCAATTCCAGCCGATAATTTCATGGTTTACTTTGCTCAAATTTTCCATAGATGGAACCATTTGTTGACGATAAAAATCTGATCAACAAATTCCTCTCACCTAGCTAGGTTTTCACCCTTAAGCTCACCCATTTTGATGCTCAAATCAGAGTAAGCGGATAAATTACTATTAGAGAGAAATATTTGAATTTGCATGATTTTCTTTTCTTATGCGAGAGTATTTATAGATTTTCTTCAGAACTTTAGGGCCGTTGGGTTATTTAGAATGAATAACAAGTGGCGACCTCCTATAGATTGGTTTGTAATTGATTCTATTTTAGAATCACGTTTTATTCATTTGTTTACATACGTTCATTGGCCTTTAAATCACGCTTTTAATTATTTACCTGCGTATACTTTAGTAACAGTATTTCAGCCAGTTTGGAAGGGGAAATGGCTCACTTTCCACTTTGTACGAGCATTTTTACCCTTTGCATATCGCTTACACTTTGCGAACTGGGGAAGAGCTCAAGGAATGGATCTTTAACTTAAAATATATTTTAAGAAATGAGAAGAAATGAAGGAATTTTAAGTGGGTGTTTGGCCCCCATTTTTTAGGAAGAATTAGTTTTTGAATAGGGATTGATGGGAGAATGTGTGGTGGAAAAGTGATGAAAAGTTTTAAATTTATGTGTAATATTATTTTATTTGGAGAAT
>CAIGRN010004025.1:0-16590 GCA_903798345.1 Fraxinus anomala | reverse complement strand
ACTTTGACAATTCAACCATTGACTTTGACCATATAAAATGGGTTGTAACACATATACTTACCCACTCCCATCAACCGAAAAAAGGCCATCTTAAAAATTTCAGAATTTATGCATTTGTATGCATCCTCAAGTTTCACATTCTTGTCAAATTGATATGCTAATCACATTCACAGAAAAAATAGAAAAAGAAATTTCACAGGGTTCTATTCATTTATAGAGTAAATCCTGTCCTTTACATGTTGAATACAGTTAATTGGCAACCTTAAAAAGTCCATTTTGAACTTCTGCAATATCCTGAGCTTGAATTTTAGGGATTTAGTTTATATATTATCTCGTTGAAAGTTTTTCTCATGTTGGTGCTGCTTATTTATGATTAGAGAATCGTGCATTTTTTCCTATTGTAGATATGAGTTTATGGGAACAGCTTTGAATCTTCTCTAGTAGCCGTTGTTAACCAAAGAAGGAAGCAGTTGAACTGTGGGCTCGAGAGAATGGTATATTGGGGGACTTCAGTGCCCTTTCCGAAAATACCCAAGTGAGAGTGGACAGCTTAAGAAGATTTCAAAAGAAAAAAAAAAAGATTTTAACTTTTATCCTCCGTTGCCTATGTTTATTTTTAGCTTACTATCACTAATCATAGACGGTGTCACTTATTCATTGACTTTTTTCTAGTGCATTTGTTTTATGTGGTTGATAATTTATTCCAATTAAGTCCTTATTCGACATTGACTTTGACCATATAAAATGGGTTGTAACACATATACTTACCCACTCCCATCAACCGAAAAAAGGCCATCTTAAAAATTTCAGAATTTATGCATTTGTTTGCATCCTCAAGTTTCACATTCTTGTCAAATTGATATGCAAGTCACATTCACAGAAAAAATAGAAAAAGAAATTTCACAGGGTTCTATTCATTTATAGAGTAAATCGTGTCCTTTACATGTTGAATACAGTTTATTGGCAACCTTAAAAAGTCCATTTTGAACTTCTGCAATATCCAGAGCTTGAATTTTAGGGATTTAGTTTATATATTATCTCGTTGAAAGTTTTTCTCATGTTGGTGCAGCTTATTTATGATTAGAGGATCGTGCATTTTTTCCTATTGTAGATATGGGTTTATGGGAACAGCTTTGAGTCTTCTCTAGTAACCGTTGTTAACCAAAGAAGGAAGCAGTTGAACTGTGGGCTCGAGAGAATGGTATATTCGGGGACTTCAGTGCCCTTTCCGAAAATACCCAAGTGAGAGTGGACAGCTTAAGAAGATTGCAAAAGAAAAAAAGATTTTTAACTTTTATCCTCCGTTACCTGTGTTTATTTTTAGCTTACTATCACTAATCATAGACGGTGTCACTTATTCATTGACTTTTTTTTAGTGCATTTGTTTTATGTGGTTGACTGGTTGCTGCAAGCACAAGGAAATAATTCTCAACTGTTAAAGATTCTAATACTTTCATAGTCCTAATTGCTTGTTCTGGGCAGTTACAGGTTTTGAAGTTATTAAAGTTGTGCACCTCGATCCCATACCAATTGACATGAAACGGGACCTTATCACCCCAACATTTAAGAGCAAGAGGCCCCAGTTGCTAAAGTACTAACATGTAGTTTTTTTTTTTTTTTAAATGCGTCTAAAAGGTCATGAGATGCTTACATTCCCTGATTTGTATAACATTAAGCTCTATGCAATTCAATGAATGTTGTCCATGTGGACATGTAAATATTCTATGCTGATGATTTTGCCTAATATTCATTTTTTAGATCGTTTCAAAAATTAATGCATATTTTAGATCTTTCATTTTTTTTGTCTTGATGTAGCAATATTTATTTCAGACGCGCCTTTTGAAATACGTGAATTTAACATTTGGATCCTGATTTTACGCCCTTCTGTTTATTTGGCATTCGATTATTCACGAAATAATTTAGATCTTTGACTTCATTTCGGTTGTCCAAAAACAAGGAAAGTCTGTACTTACTATGAAGTCCTCGATCCAAGAAGGATAGCTTGATGCTATTGAGGTTGGAATAATTTGATCAAATCTGGTACCTTTAGAATGTGTACAGCTTAGGGTAATTTCAGTCTTATAATGAAATATGTCCACGTGGAGGTTGGATAGTACCGGAAAAATATAAATCTTGTTTATTCTTGTAGTCATATCCACTGCTTGTCAATGCAATCGAATCAAAGTGAAGCTGCCATTTTTACAATCCAGTTTTGTGTTTGTATTGTTTTAAGTTTCGGATGTTGCTACTTTGACACAAAAATTGTAATAAATGCAGTGACATAATCCAAATTGACAACAGATGATTTGATGTGGATGGTGATTGTGTTTAAAATAGTCAAATAATGAAATGTCGTGTGCTTTATGTCAAGAATTATGTCAACTTTTATGTTGTTGTAGCATGATTCGTAAATTTTTAGCTTGGGACATCATAATATTGAATGATAAAGGAAGCAAGGCAAGAAAGGAAAGTCTATTTTATTGGGATGGATAAAAGAGAACCCACAAAGGGACATATATGATATTTGCACAAATTATATATATATAAAATTCCAAAATAAGAAATGTTGTGGAGTTTACAACATCAAACACAAGAAAAGGCAATGCAGAACAATACTTAAAACCGGACATGAAGTACTAGAAAACATAAAACTTCTAAGCTTTGTTGAGAAACTCATCTTTTAATCTCTCTCTCTCTCTCAATCTCTTTCTGTAACTGATGAAGCGGCAAAGAAAGAGGATGAGCACCCGTGCTAAATTGTCTCTTCACTCCTTTCTTCTTCCCACCTCGACCTTATTAACCATAATCTCATCAAAATCCCTACTTAGATCACAAATCAACAAAGTAATCGAAACTTGGTAATTCAAAACGAGAAAAGACCTTTGGTCAGTGTCTTGTATAGCTGCACAATTCTTACATTATAATATCATATAGAAACCATGTGAATTTCTCATCATAAACAGCTTCTCTCATCTTAGACGGGAGTATAGCTTGATACCGAGACCTCTGCAGGAGAACTCGAGTGGATATACACAAACTCGACAGTTTTACCAGCTGACAAAGATTTAATCCATGCTGGAAAGAAATAGAAATCCCCAGACTGCGTGAGACCCCATAGAGGACCATAGAGCTTGGATATTGAGAGCTTTATATTCTTAAGAGTCTTCGAAGATTTGTTTGTCACTTTTGTAGAGTATCTGTAGTAAGTTTTTCCTTTGGAAATCCATGAAGTTGTCACCTTCTGGGCAATGGAAATTGGATTGGCAGATGAAGCTGAAAAACAGTTTCCAGTGTTAAGACGTACAATTCCAAATGACATGTTCGTCAAGAATTATTCCCACACCATGAGGCATGTTTGATACATAGTACCCGATTTTATCAAATAGTACAATGAACAGGTTTTTGACTTCTGTTTCATTCATGATAGTGTGCAGTACAGTGTAGTCCACTTTACAATACAAACCATCACGTCATAATGAAGGAAAGGTACCTGGAGCTGGATTTGTCCCAGGTTTTCGAGCATGCTTTGGTTGACTACCAATCGGTTTAAGTGAGGGAAGCTCCACTGATTTAAAAAAATGCATAATTAATACAAGTCATAAGATTTTAGTTCCCAGAAATGGAATCATTGATTTTAATAAGCAAACCTGGAAGAAGCTGATTGTATCCTCTGTTACCACCGTGTAATCGTGCCAATGTACCAAGAAGGGGTGCATTGTTGTAAGTAGCAGGCTCGGTTTGCTCGTAGTTGTCTCTTTGATCAGCAAAGTTGTCATAGGCATCTGGTCCACCAACAAGTGCACCGGTAAGCAGATTGGGGTCGCTTGCCTTACGGCTAAACCATGTGGCATAACCACCTCGGCAACTCACAAACGAAGGGTTTTGCTTAATGGAGACAATAGATGCTGCTCTGTGATGAACTTTTCTCGGAAAATTGTTTCCATATCCCACCATATAACTCGTGGCTCTTGGGTTATCTCCAAGAATATAGTCCACCTAAAAGATTACACAAGACTTCAGTAACACATGATGTGTGGTTATTGAATTCAATTTGGAACTGGTTTTTGGGAGGAATTTTCACCTGAGATTTAGCGAACGAGAGAAGTTCGGATGGAGCCACATTGCCTGAAGCACACCTGAGGAACTTGCCAGCAGAGGACAAATAATCAGAGTACACCGTGAGAAGGAATGAGGCACTTGTGACAAATTGCATATTGTTCCATCTCTGCCGAAAAATGAGGCCTCCGGGAGTCCTCTGAACGTTGCGCGTTCCCTTTCCGAGGCACGAACACATGAAAAACTCGGCCTTTTCTTGGTATTTTCTAAAGATTGCTGTATTATGACCTGCTTTGCCTTGCATCAGGAACTGTAACAAGAAAGTACTCCAATTTTGTAACATGCAAGTAATATAGATCAAAATTACACTACAAAAATCATTGCACAATATTGATAGGATGATTAGACAGCAATTGAAAGTAAATTTATATGAAGTACATATTTCGAAAATAAAAATTTACATAGACGAGTTACCTTGGCGACCAGGGTCTGGACCCCGGCATATTTAACATCCCAACCGAACTCAGTCATGGCCCACCCTGTACCTCCAAGGGAATTGCCATTGTTCCCCAGGTAGTTTAAGTAGTACTTATTATTTGTTGCTTTGTACAACCATGCAGCTGCCCACAGCAATTCATCCTGTAATTGGATCATCGATAAGTTAAAATAAATTTGATTATTTTCAGAAAAACGTTTTTGGAGGTGGAATCACATACGGCGTATCCACTGACAGATCGATAGTACTTTTGAGCCACTGTGATGCTACTGTCATATTTTCCCCTGTATTTGTCTGCAAAATCGAACAGCTGAAACAAAAAGGGACAGGAAAATGAGTTATCATGTCCAAATAGTCCATCCGAAATAATTATATTAACACAATAATTTTTTTATATTTGCACCACATTTTAATTATAAGGAGGGTGTCCAATATTTTGTCCTCAACTCTTTTCTCGTCACATTGTTATTCTTAACATTTTATTAATTAACATATTTTGTCTTTAATCACGATTTTCATCCAAATATTTTAATAACGTGCATTGAAAAGATGGACAAATCTTTTGTTTAACTGTTATTTATTTCGATTATTTAAAAATACGAAAGATAAATGCCTTTTTGGTCCTCATAAGAAATAGTTTGAATGAAATCGTCACAATAGACTAGAAGTAAACATTAATAGAGGGTTGATGATAAAAAAATAAAAAAATAAAAATAAAAATTGAGAACATAAGTGTAAAAAAAAAAAAAAAAACATAGAGATATTCATTGTAATTAAAATGTGTAGTTAATAAAAATATTTACCCTTTCTTAAATGGTGTTATGACTATTTTGACCTTTTAAAAGTTGAACACGTGAGGTGCACACACCGTCAAACGAAAGAATAGAAATGAAATTGCAACTTTACTAATACATTGGGATGAACGGTGCAATTTTTCCAATCTTTATTACGTTAATACGTTTGCTTCTTATTTCTAAAATGCGCATCTGATTCGAGGTGTAAATGTGTAACCTCCCCACCGTTAAATGCACCGACAACAACCAACCTGCCTGACAGAAGGATATGATGGCATAACTGCCTAATAACTACGACAGCTTTTATTACTATACTCATCTTTGCTAACATGCGCACTTAGTTACACTTGCTTTAAGTGGTTAGTCAACACACCTGGTAGGCATGTTTGAGAAGCTCCGCCGAATACGAAGGATTGTAGCGGCGTAAGACAATGGAGGCGGCCGCCATGGCGGCAGCAGTCTCGCCGGCGAGGTCGGATCCAGGGTGGCTTGGGTCAATTCTGTAAGCAGCCCTAGAAGTGGTCATGTCCTCCGGCCGTTGCCAGCAGTAGTGGTCCGTATTTCCGTCGCCAACCTATTGAAAATCAAGTAATCAACATATTCATTACTCCGTTTAATATCGAGTATCAACATACTCGAAAACGACAAGAATGCATCCACAAATGAAGTAGGAGACGTATTACAATTTACAGCTACATTGGACAGAATTCACTTATAAAGTCGACTAGTACGGAAAAGTAGAGTCGAGTGGTTATGAATCCACAAGAATTCATGTCTGTGAAAGTCAGAGAAGTGAAATTTACCTCCCCATAAAGTACATAAGGTTGAGGGTGGGCTTTGATGAGATAATCAGTGCCCCACTTAACAGCAGCGATGGCATGTCCAAGTTCACCACTAGATGCCATTTGCTTTCCATACTCTATTATACTCCAAGACATCATGGTTATGGTGAATGCCATTGGCAGCCCAAATTTCACATTGTCCCCTGCATCATAATACCCTCCCACAAGATCCACCTGTACCATTCCAGCAATGTACTTAAGTAATTTCCATTCAAGAAATCAAAAACTAAACCAAATTGTTCAGTAGGAAATCGAACTTGTTAAACTTACCCCACTAATTTTGCCATCATTGAGACCAGAATGACCCCTCCAATGGACTCTTTGATTTCTGGGCAAGTAACCAGATCTCTGAGCTTCAAAGAAGAGAATGCTCTTGCTAAGAGCCTGCCTATAATCATGGCCAGCCAATGCCAGAGGCAAAATACCAATTAACAAAAACAGAGAACCCATTGAAAAACAGAGCCCCAAATTCTTCCCCATTAAATTTTTTTTTTTTTTTTTCACTTATCCCAACCCAACTAATGAAAAAAGAAAATCAACAGAATCAGTACACAGATCTGTTCTTTCAACAGGCACTATATATAAACAAAATGCCAATGCTGTATCAGTTTACCAGCAAAGATTCCTGATATACTTACAAAGAACAGAAGAGATACACAATTATATAGTGGGAAGAGACAGGAAGAGGAAGAGGTAGAGGCAGTATATATGGAGGTGTGAATTGTGATGAGAAGGAAGGTGTCAAATTTAGATAAAATGGGCAGTGATCAATAAATGCAGTTAGTCTTTTTTAACAGAAATTATTTATGAGGAGGGAATGAAAATGGGCAGAGGCATGTGCTTTGGTTCGGCTACTTTTGCTAAGAAGCGTCGGTGTTGGGTTTTTCTTTTATTTATTTATTGAGATTTCAGGTGGCAAGAAATTACCTGGAATGTAGCAAATAAATAAATTATTTATTCTTGGACAATTTGATGTTTTAGAATGTATAGGTTAAAGGCCATAGTGTTCATAAGATAAATATAGTAGAAATGACTATACTGAGATAAAAAAATTAAAAATATAGTTCAACAAATGTGGATTGAAGACCATTTAAGGGGAGAAAATTGGGTGAGATTTGGTTACTTTTTGCATATAACTGAAAGAGGAGTAACTTGATTTTAGAAGACTAAGTTTAAATGTGATAAATTATTAAAATTAAGATCGAAAGTTGGTTTCGACTAATTGATGTAAGCGCCCAACAGAAATGAAAGAGCGTTAATTTTTCTTTTCAATAATCAAGTCTCTATCCATCTGTTCATAGGACCCAACTTTCTTTTGTTGCGGCTATAGATAAAGGCTTAATTTGTTACTGTAACAATTTAACATTTTAAAGAGTATATAAATATATAATAATAATTTAGTTAATCTATAATATATTAATCTATAACATCAAATGAGAATCATTTTTTGGACGATTTTAACCCTACTACAATTTAATTATTTTAATAATAATTTACTTTTCATTTTTAATATGTAATAAATACTACAAAATTCGTTTCATGTATGAATTTTGTGTTATTAATTCTCAATTAATTAACATAACTTGATGAATCTTAATCTATATGAATATAGAATTATTATATATTGATTTATTTCTATTCATGTATCTAGGAATTTTAATGGATGTTTAAATTCATGTATTAGCGATTAATTCTTGTGTATTAAATGTAGTATAAAAATATTGTTCATTTATAATATTTCACCATCACAACAAATTTGAAGCATAGAAGTTGAATTTTGATAGTACAATTTTTTTCTTTTAGATTTTATCCTAAATTTATTTTCTTTATTTGAGACCCATCAAATCTTTCTAACAAATTTGTATTAAAGATTATTTTTACAGCACTCATAGAGTATTTGCACGTTTAACTTTTACTAATTATGTTATATTTGTGATGGGGACACACAGTCAAAGTAACTTATGTAGTTATGCTTGAGAGCTAGCAAAAAGAGAGTCAAAAAGTCCCACAATCACTGGTTACTGAAATGTCTATAATAACCCTTGATTTTTAAATTGACAGTAAATACATGCCATTATTCTATAAATAATGCTAAGTGTACATTTTTTGGTTGATAACTTTGTGTACACTTTATTGGATTTCAAAAAGTGTTGGGTGAAAATTTGTGTTTTTTTTTTCTTTTCAAAATTGTCAAATCATATGTCGACCCGTGATACAACGTAAAAAATGATGTAAAAAAAATATACACGCAGCATGATTTATGGTCAAACAAGTTTTTGCCATCAATTTTAAGGACGACATGGCTGGCGAAGGAGATGGTTAGGTTGGAGTTAAAATGAGGTAAAAGAGGAAACGATGATGTAGAGAAAAGTGAGTGATGAGCAATGATAATTTTATCAAAAGACTGGGAAGAACCAAAATTTGATATATACTATAATTTTTTATTATTTTAAATTTGACAGATGCTAATATTTAAAATTAATTTTAATCGTAATAATTAAAAATAGATGAAGATATATATAATTCTCCATTCATACTTTTTACATTGAATCGAGTAATTTTTGTACTTAAAAAAGGAAATAACTTGAGACATCTCTTATCTTCCACAAGTCAAAGGAGGAAAAGCGGAAAGTGTCAAAATAAGAGAAGGCTGGGAAAGTGGGTTTTATTCTGAACCGCAATCAACGGCCAAGACTAAATAAAACGCGCTATCTATTCCTATTCCTTTTGGGCTTTCTCAAAAGCTGAATTAAAAAAAAAAAAAGGATTAAAGTTATTTATATACATTTTTTTCTCTATAAAGCACAAAAGTATCAAATGGACCATAAATATAATTGAATAGAACTTAAAATAAAGACGTATAGTAAAATTTATTCATTATCTTGTTCGTTGGATTCTTATCCCTACACAAATTGATATTTGATGGGGCTCAAAACTTGTTTGGTTCCTTCTGAATGGTTCCTTTTACAACCAAAAATTAGGGCTATTGGTGATTCCCTCAAACAAGGGGCATCTTTGGGTTTTAAATATTATAAGACTTATTGATGGATGGAAATCCAGAAAAATGATAATTCAATTTCTTGAGAGCGAGTCGATAAACAAGTAACTTAGTATCTTCATTCGGAATTGAAGAAATTTATAATGATAGATATTTTGTACTATAGGATTTAAAGGTAGCATTGTGTCAATGTAGGCCATGAGCTTCCCGAAATAATTTTATACGTCTTCTATACAAGCATAGAAGCTAAGATCCTGTCACAGCTTAATGTATCTAGTGGAAAATAATTGAGCAGACTTTTTTTTTTATAATTGGAAGCTTTTACACTTTTATTTCAACGTTACCTTTTCATTTCGCTTTTGAATAAATACTTAATATACAAGAGTGAGTGGACTTTACAAAATATGTAAACTCTCTTCATCAGTTTATCCAATTTAACATACTACATGTAAAATGCCAAATTAAAAAGAAGGGTTCCCAAACCCTATCTCCAAAAACAACAATTCCTTTTGCTTTTTGAAATCTAAAGCTTTCACACTAAAGAAATGGATTATTCAAATATTAGCCACTTCACATTAGGGATTTGAATTTCAAACAAACCAAGAGGAATGCTGCCAAAAGCTAGCAAATTTAATTAGGTCCATTGACTTCAAATGGACCATTAAGCTCCTATTCCCAATACAATTTAACTAATGGATTTTACCTCATTTGCTTTATGCATTTGTACTCCAACAATATTTTATTTTATTTTTAATCAGAGAGTATTTATGGAAGCCACTGGCATGCATCCAATGAGCTCATTAATTTAATATTATAAGAAGTGTCAGGTAATTGCAAAACACTTCACTGTAATGAGTCACATCGGACATTAAAATATATGTTCAAATGGGTTAATTTCACAAATGATCATTGAAGTTACCTAAAAATCACAAAATGGTCCCAACAAAGGTTGTCCCATAAGAATAAATTAACGAAAATGACGTTCTAAATTTACATTTATGTTAAAGGCCAATTTTATGTTGTTTTTAATCTACGTAAGTCAGTTAGATATTTGATTAGACACATGGGTGAGGCCCCATATAGATCTTAGGGTGATTTGCATGCCCCGTAATAGAGAATGATTGAACATGAGATTTTTCATGATCCGACATCTTCCTTTATCCTTTCAACAGTTTTCATTAAACTTTTCGTCTCTTACAGTTTGATCTTTTCAGCTCAGAATGAAAATAAAATTGATTTTTTCACATCAGCTTTTTGAATAGATCAAATTAGTGATGGTAAACTGGTCGAGCGGCTCGTCGTTTCATGGGCTCGTCATACAAAATTGATTTTTTACACATCAGCTTTTTGAATAGGTCACACTAGTGGTGGCAAATTGACCGAGCGATTCGTCGACTCCTGGATGGCATTTGAAGAGCACGAGCATTGCGGACTGACTCGCTAGGCGCCCACGGGCGAGCGGCTCGTGGGCTCGGCCCATTGCCATTCCTAGGTCACACAAAATTTAATTTCAACTGACATAAAATTTCACTTAGCTTGTATTTTTTATCAAGTTTTGCCTGTAAGTCAAGTAATTTAAGCTAAAAATTATTACTTTGGTCCACATTGCACAATTAAAGCTAGGAAGAATTCCACTATATGTTTCGAGCTAGCCGAGAGTCAATACTTGTAACTAAAAGATATGATTTTGAGGTCATCAAGGGATTAAAATTTATGTCTCCCTTAAAAATTTGTTTCGATTGGAGGTCAATATTTAGCTAAAGGTGATTTTGGCGAATGACGACGACTAAAGCTCTAGTCAATCTCGACAAGAAAAATTGCAAAGTGACATATCTCAATTAAGTGGTCTATCTTCAATTATTCACTGCCACGAGAATTTGAATAAAAGGAAATTTTGTGAAAATGGTTCAATCAATCCCCATACACAATGATGTTGTTATAAACATAATTCTTGTCACCGTGTATTTTTCATAATTTTGTCGAGAATTTTACATGAAAAACCTTGAGTATGATTAGCCCTTCGCAGTCCCAATGATTTTCTTAATAGTATTATTTATTTCTTAAAAGTATCGAAAATGCTATAAATTTATTGTTGGAATATATAATCTCGTTAGCTTGTCTGAAAAAATCTTTTTAAGTGACAAAAGCCAATGGGAATGGGATTGAAAAAATAATTGAAAAGCCGACATCCGAATCCAAGAATATAATGGTAATGGATTTTCGGGTCCAATCTTTTTGTAGCTATTAGCAGTTTTGCATTACAAGAATTAAATATAAGAAATAAAATATACAAAGTTTTCATAACATGAAATCTACTCATTTCCCAAAAATCTCATCTCATTAAACAAACAACAAAGGAATTATTAATTAGGATTTTTAATTTGGAGCTAGAATAACAAAAGGAGGTCTTGTTAACAAGAGATTGTGCAAGATTAATATACATAGTCTGACTAATTGTATACTTCATCCGTCTTATTTATATATGCTGATTTTGTTTTTCACAGAAATTAAGAAATAGTATTTAATGTTATTGAAAAAACAAAATTTACAAAGAGTTTTTCTAATTTACCCTTATTTAATTATCAACAAGTAATAATGGTGGTTAAACGTGTTTTTGTCCATGTTTTTAAGAAGAAGTGGGAAATGTGTGTATCTATTTGGATAATTCCAAGAAAGAAAGTTAAAATTTGTACAAATTTCAAGATTAAGTGAGAGGAATTGATTATAACTACACAAATTAAATAAATGTATATTAGTAAACGAACAAATAAATTACTTTCTCAATAAAGAAACGAGACTATATAAATGGGACAAGAAAATAAGAAAAGTCAATCAATATAAATAGGATGGATGAAGTATTTCATTTGGAAGAATATGTAGTTGGAAATGAGTTGGAAAAAAAGTGATTTTGAAAAAATAAAAATAAAATCAAGGGCTATATTCCATTTTGTATTAACGTATGAACATAAATTATGGATCCCAAAATTTTATGGGTCCTAAGACAATCGCCTCTAATGTCTATCCTTGGGGTCCGGCTATACCTGAGAACAAATTCACCATAGTGTGACCGATAGAGATTACAATCAGTTTGACTTAATGCTAACGAGTTGCAATGGACAGTTTGAGCTGCATGCATGCTTTAAGTTTAGCTTATCTCCCGAGACCGTGTCCTTAGAATTTTGCAATGATAAAGAAATTATTTAGGTTGTTTATACTGCTACAACATGTTTGTTAGGGAACAATAGACATTGCAAAGTATTATGTAACAAAAAATCCTAAGTAGGGGCGGACCCAGCACCCGGCAAGGGGAGTGGCCGCCCGTGCTGGATCCATCAGAGCCTTCAATTCCACCGGACACCGCCCTCATTGCCTGTTGCAGTCCACAGAGAAAATGGGAAGAAGACGGATATTGTGCTGAATTAGATGGACCTTTTTTTTAGTTTTGGCCCATTTTTTGGGCTGAAAGAGTTGGGCCCAATTAAATTAAATAATTTTCATCTATCATAACATTAACCTAACTGAGGCTCCACTCTAAAGTCCAAACCACTACCTTCACTCTTTCACCGGGTGACGATCTTCACTTCTTCTCCCTACTCTGCTGCTGCCTGTTGGAGTCGGTTGTTGACAATGCTGTTTGCTATCGCCACCTACCGGTAAGCGACTTCTTCTCAACTGTGGGACAGTTATATTTATTTTGCCCTTCTTGATCTGATCTGGATATTGTTTGTTTTTGGTTTTTGATGATTATGGTGTAATTGTGTATTATCTATTTGTATGTATTTTCTTAATCGGAGATTGAGAGTGTTTTTGGATGTTGAAAATAATGGGGAATCATGGATGATGGATCTTGATCTTAATTTAGAAATTAGGAAAGTGTTGGTGGGTAATAATTTTTATGTTTTTCTCATTTCTAGTTCTGAGAAAAGAACCAATTTTTGGCTTGCTTTTTTCGTTTAATTACTGTTTTTTAGGGAAATTCAAGTTCAAGATTGGCCAACTTCTTGATTGATAAGTGTTTTATCTTGTTTAACTCTTTTCCACTATCTATCTCGGGCCCCGCTTTTTGTTTCAATTCTTTTATTTTTTATTTTTTAATACGTTTATGAATTTGAAGAAAACATCAAGAATTAAGAAGGTTAACATTTACATGTATATTGAATAATTTTTAATATTATTTAATTATATATTAATAAACAACATCGCTCTTATCATTGCTAATTGTCGACGATCAATGGTCAATATTCGTCCGGACTGAATTTCAATGCTGGATTCGCCACTGATCCTAAGCCTTTGTTTGGCAAATGTATAGATAATTTATAAATAAAAATAGTAATGAAATATACTTTATAAATTCATGTTGAATCCCAACCGTCAAACAGTTGCATAAAGCCCAATCCCCACACCAAGTCACAATCAATCCATCAACAAAGGGACACGCATGCAGACCCAAAATAAATTCTTTGATCATGTGAGGGCACGTGCAAAGTATAGGTGGTCCAGGGTGCACCCACCACGTAACAGAGCAAAAGTGCACGTGCATCCCTTGAGTTGTGCCAATGAGATTGTTGAACGTGTACAAGTATTTGTAACATAAAAATTGGCAAATAAGATCAAATGACAAACGATTGTTTGCAGAACACATGATTTTGTTCTTTTAATTCTTTCAATAATTATTAATTTTTTTGGATGGGGAATAGAAACTAAAGGAGACAAATATAGATAAAAAGCGTGTTACAAACGCAATGACAACAATTGCTACACTGGCGATATTTGATAGAAGCATACACATGCATTGAATTGCATCATGTACATATTGCACCATTGAGTGCACTACAGACATTGCAACATTCTACCTATAATTGTGATGATGAATTGTACATTTTGGTTGTCGTGAAGGATTTATCAATAAATGAAATAGTGGTAGAATTGTATCAGAAAGTGACCTTAATCGACTTTAATTTTATTAAGAACAAGTTTTAATTTGTTGTTGTAATACTAATAGTAGCTAAATAGTATTAATCCATGTGTATTTGTGAATGTTTTAAACTTCTTACTAGTTGTATTCCTGAAATGTTTTCACGGAGATGGCCTTCACCAAGTTAAAATTTATTAAAACTCTTGTGATAAGAGTGTTTTACACACATCTAATTTCTAGAACGATGTTTAATTTAGATAATCAAGCAAATTTCTATTCATTTTGTGTTGTTTATAACTTTAACATGTCAAATCCCCAAATTGAAGATTAATTAAATAAAAGGGAGTGATTTTGAGCTTAATGGAGAAAAATGATGGAATTGCACAAGTGTTGGGACATATCGGGGCTCAGTTGGACTGAATAAGAAGTTAACTGGAAGACTCCTCCATTTTGGGACTAAATTGAATTCTTTTCAAAATCGAGGACTAAATTGGAATAACTCAAAAGCTTAAGGACTAACTTGTACATGTTGAAAAGTGGAAGGACCAAAATGATGAAATAATAATTCTAGGATCAAATTAACGAATACTGAAAGTTCAAGGACTTGATGTGAAAATAAAGTCAAAGAATATGCCAAGTGGATGTACCGTGGGCAACCAAATTCAAGTCTGCATGTGATTGTTTTAATTGGGCCCAAAATAGAAGAAAAACAACATACAAGTGAACTATAGTNGACTTGATGTGAAAATAAAGTCAAAGAATATGCCAAGTGGATGTACCGTGGGCAACCAAATTCAAGTCTGCATGTGATTGTTTTAATTGGGCCCAAAATAGAAGAAAAACAACATACAAGTGAACTATAGTGGTGAAAACATTGAAATACCTAAATAGTTATACACTTTTGTGGGACGAAGGTTTGGAACAAAAGTTGCTATTTTAAGGTCTCGGGCCATAAAATAAAACAGCCCATCAAGATGACACAGAGACAGAGAGAAGTGCTAAAGTGTATATAGTTTTTGAAGGTCGGGTCCCACCAGTAATTAGTGTTTTTAGCACAAGATTTTGAAGTACTTCGCCATATGCATAGTTTTTTGTTCTTGATAATTACAAGTTATCGTAGTATTGATTTGCAGGCTTCTTTTTCATGATTATTAGTTCATGATATTTGTAAGTTTATTGTTTCATGATATTTGTAAGTTTATTGTTGTGACCTATATATGTACTATGTACTCCAACACATTCCGTACTTTGCTTGTTGGATTTCACGATCTATAATTGTTTCTTGACTCTCTTTTAGGTGACTTCACGATCTATAATTATTTCTCGACTCTCTTTTAGGTGATATCTCAAGGCTATGTTGAAGTTGTTAAGAACGATCGAAAGCGATATTTCAATGACCAAGAGTTTCAATTAGTCATCAAGAAAATATTTTGGACCTATTTTCCTCAATGACCGTCGTTTTGTCCCATGAAAGAACTTACAAGAAAGTCGGTCATTTCTCCCATGAAAGAACTAACAAGAAAGTAGTATGCTTTAAGGCCATGTCTTTGGAGTACTCGATGACCCATCTTTTCATTTCGTAATAAATAAGAAAAGTAAGGAGACCGTCTTTTGAAGATCATTAAACCATTAATTTCTTTTCTTAGGCAAGGTACAAGAAGATTTAGTTGGACTTGTGGACTTATTTGGTGAAAGTTGTAATTTTGGTAATTTAAACTGTTGGTAAATAATGATTTTATCAAACTATAATTTAAAATAATCTTTTGCGGTGAATGAATGATTGGGCAAGATAACGGCTTTCAAAATGAATTGAATAAAATAATAATGGTCGAGAAAAAGTTTGATTATTTCTCCTTAAAGCGATAATGTTTCGCACTGGTGCTGACGGTATTCCGACACTCATCTCCCAAAATACAACAACCTCGATTTGTAATAGTAGCACTCCAAATTACTAGACCCGACGAACCTATTAACATTTTTTCTCTCTAAAATTAGAGGATTAAAATGCACGAAGAGACTGCAATGCAAAATATGGAATAATGTAGGGATAAAAGAATATAATTTGCAAAGTAGAAAAATCAAAATTGATTTTGGAATGAATGAAATTCGGGGTATGGAAACCACAACTCATTTGGACAAGCAGTTCAACTGTCAATCGCCAGTTTCTAAAAGAAGCCACGTGTCGCATATAGAAAATTCAGAAAAAATAAATAATATAAATAAATATATTATTTTAAATAATAATAAAATAATATAATTTTACCAAAAAATATATACCAACTTGGTCCAAGCCCATGACCCGTGCCAAGCCGACTGATCGGATAGCGGCGCGCGTGTGGACTTTAACTTAACCTACGAGCATGTAGGTTATCTCCCCTTGAAAGACTATTAGTACCCCTTGGGGCCCAAACCTAAATCTCAAACTTGAATAATATAAAATAGTTTCTATTCTCTTAGTTTTCATATGTGGGATTGTTATTTTTCAATTT
>CAIGRN010004018.1:0-13971 GCA_903798345.1 Fraxinus anomala | reverse complement strand
CTACACGGAGCCCCACTTTTGAAAGGAAGAAGGGGGGAACACGCACACTTGGAGAGTGCAGTACAACGGAGAGTTGTATGTTGCGTTCGGGAGCGAATGAAACTATATGTTGCAGGTGGCTATTGCACACTGTGTTCTATTCTCTATTTCCATTTTTTCAGTTGTGTTTAGATTAGCCCAAGAACCTTTAAAAACGTCTAGACTATGCAAAAATAAAAAATCAGGGGAAAAAGTTGAGGCCATATAATAAAGTGTCTAGAGAGGGTAAGACAATTGATTGCACACCTCAGTCTCCTCAAGGTTTTTGCCTTGGACAGCACACCCTAGTAAGACAAGGCGTAAGCCTTTGCATAGGACAGTCAAAGCTTAAGTTTTGGCATTTTTGTACTTAATGAAGGTCTCAAATCTCAAGTGATGCACACCTAAGGTGTAAGCCTCAGTCTCTTTTTTAACAATGATCTTTTGCATATTACAACGAATATCTTTGAAGATCCTACGACATTAGAACTGTAAACTATGAAAGATCTTAAGCCCATTGTAGCCATTCATATATGCATTCAGCTAATTATTTGCGCAGATCAGGTTCTTTTACCAACCATTATGCTTGCTAAAAGTGTTTCATTTAATATGGGCAAGTCTTTAGTTATACCTCTTTACCAAATAAAAAAAAAAGGAAAGGAAGAAAAAGGAAAAATATCTAGTTATCTACTGAGAGATCCCCAATCCTTGTCCTGGTTATAAATACCATGCGATCAATGAGATGATATTTCCTATTCACGGAGCTCTTTTGTTTGAAATTCATTTGTACCATTATCAATTAATTAGATAACGGAAGGACTATTCTGTACAAAATGTTTATGTTCTTATTCTTAACAAATACTCCAAATTTAGACGAGTCTTGTGTCTTGAGGTTACCATGGTCTATTTTAAATTGTTAATTGATCTACAACTTTTTCTAATCAGTATTTGCATTCCAGAATATTTGTTAGAAATCCTAAATATGTGCAAAATTTCTATTATTAGCTTTGATTTCCTGTTGATCCAACATCTGTGTACAATTCTTTTCATTCTCATATACCATAACTTATATCCTATTTGTCATGCATTGATAATCTTGATACTTCATATATGAGTTATTGATCTATTCATCCTTTGCCTTTGGTTTCCCATTCATTTCTATCCATGATTGTGTCATGAATAGAGATTTCTACTTGAATTTCGGATCTTATTTCCAGTTCTTTCTTTATTTATGCCAGATAAGGAGGTGGGATGCATCATATCTGTTTGGTGTTTATGGCATCAGATTGGATCACATTGTAAGTATTTTACTAGAATTATTATTTAATATGAACACGAACGTACGTGTTTGGGTGTTGTAGTTATCTATTTATATTCTTTTATGGTTTGCAGATTGGAAAAGGTGACTGATAGCTCAAATGCAATTTTATGTATGAAACAGTTGCGAGCTTTGGTCTTCCCTCTTTCATTGACTTCCTTAATGTACACTGGGTCCTTGGTCCTGAAGTTTCTGTTAGCACTCAGCACATGCAGTGGGCATTGGAATAATGGTGGAAATCTATCAGTTGTCTGTATAAAGGACATCCTTCAAAAGTTCATCTCCTGGATTCTTTCGATGGCTTCTAATATCTCTTCCTGGCGAAACTATTTTGTGGTCAGTATCTAAAGGAAATACTTATTCCACCATGTTTTCTTTGCTGACTCACTTACCCACTCTTGTAAATTCTAGGAGAGATGATTTGGCTTTTTGTATTTTCCTCTATTCTTATTTCTTTCTGGAATTATGAATATAAACAAATTAATTTCTCCTCTCTAACAGTCAAAATGTTTAGGTGAAGTGATTAAACATTGTACCAAAGTAGGTCAAAGAACTAAATATACAAGTCTCACTGCCGCCCATGTATATAAATTTCAAATGCTAGGCCTTTGATGAAAAAAGTGATTTTGATATGCCAGTAAGGGGGTGTTTTGAAGATATAATTTTAAATAAATATATTTCTTCATTCTTTAATAACTTGAGCTTTTAGAATAGGTGGTTCAATGTTTCTACTACTCTTGATGCAATTGATGATGATTTTATTATGTTCATTCTTCACAGCTTAGTGAAAGATTAAATATGCTCCTTGATGTGTAATTAATTACAACAGGTAGCCAGCAATGACTTTAGTGACATATAAAGCATGTATAATGGAAATCTCAAACTAAGTGCATGACATGTTAAATTAAATTGTTGATCGTGGAAAGGAATTGCAAAAATGATAAATTGTTTCTAATCTAGGAAGTTGTACTCTTTTATCAAATATAAAAATTATTGCTGTGGGTGGAAATGTGGTAATTTTTAAAGGCATAACATGAATCGCATATCATGATGCTGTGCTAGATGAAGTTCTGAATTAGCATGGAGAGAACTAGTAATATGAAATACACATGTTCGAAATCTTTTTATCAGTCAATCATCATACCAGTCAGTTGAGTTTTAGAAGTAAATGAATGAAATGCCATTTCTGAATACTTCCCCAACTTGCATTCTACAAATGGCTACAATTTTGATATTGTTATAAGTGATACCTAATCTCTCCCAGCATTTTTAGTTTTAGGGAATTCTATTTTGAAAATGCATTACGATTATAATAATACTCATTTTTCTTTTTACAGGCTCCACTTACTGAAGAGTTGGTTTTTAGAGCTTGTATGATCCCTTTGCTTCTCTGTGGAGGATTCAGTACATACACTGTCATATTTCTCTGTCCAATTTTTTTCAGTTTAGGTAAGATGATTATTTAGTTTGCAGATTATTGGCACCTTGTCTGAGATTTTGTTTCATTCTTTCGTCAGTCCTAAGGAATATGGCATTAGTTAGGAAAATGTGTCTGAGAGTGAGCACACGAACCAAAATTTCAAAACCCCTTAAGCACACTCGCTCATGTATACACATAAAATAAGAAGAAAAATCATAGGAAGTAAATTAGAAGGTTCCCACAAAGATGCTTGATTCTTTTTGGTTGTTTGATATTACCTCGTAAGAGCATCTCTAAGAGACTTTTTAAACATAAGTTGCTCTCAATTTTAAAGAGTCAATATTTTAAATTATGCTTCAAGAGGCTATTTAAATTAATATTTTATTTAGAGAGTGAGTTTGGACTCACTCTTTATAACTAAATGCATTCAAAATATTTTAATTTTCAATGAAGGAAAATAATATAATAATTTGGAGGGAAGCTAGTGAAAATGAAAGATGGGGAAAAACAATAAATATTTTGGGATTAGTAAAATTAAGTGCAAGAGTAGTTCAAATTTTTTATTTTCTAAATTTGTAGATGCTCTCTAAATTGTAGAATATGCTCTTTAAAAATAGAGAGTCACTTGGAGATGCTCTAAGACTGTACATATAATATTTTTAGAAGATTAAAAATGAAATATAAGAAATCTTAAGAAGCTACCCCCACTTATAACATTTAGATGTTAACTCAGAAAATTGTGATCTTTTCTTTTTCTCAGCTCTGGTTTAAAAGTAACGGTAAGTCGAGGTGTAAATCAAATATGACGATTAAGTTCACATAAACAATCTGCAGAAAGTCCGTCTAATCACTATGCATCTATTTTTCATTTGAAAAGTTAAAACGTCCGATAACTATTTGAGTAACATTCTTTATCGAATCAACTTCATTATAAAAATTGTAACCCATACTTTGCAATAATAGGTAGTATGTTTTGGACTTTTACTGCAATGATTGATATGTGGGACAACAAAACGTGGAAGTCTGTGTGATTAAAAAGTATGTTTTTTGGACTTATGCTTGCAGCTCATTTGAACCATCTATTGGAGTCCTACCTCCAAAAAAATTGCAGCTTCCTCAAAGCATGTACTGTTGTAGGTATGATGCTTTCTCTTGTATTTTACTGGATGTAATGCAAAAAATCTTGAATCGGCAGGCCAAATGATGAATTGGATGAAATTTCATTAAATTGGTTTTCCGATGTAGAAAAACGGTTGAAGTGGTATAACTGCTATAAATGTGGAGCCTGGGGTGTGTGAGAGACCAGAGAGTAGGATGATGATAATGAAATATAGTTTGTAGTTTAAAGTGCCTGAGGTTTAAACACAATATATAAAGCCAATTCCAAGTATTCGGGAGTTGGGACAATGCTATACGATGTTTTATGTTTTCTCATTGGTGTTTGAATATCATTCTTTCTGATGCCATTAAATGGATTAAGATTCATTTTAGAGAGAATTTCCTCTTTTTTTTTTTTTTGCTGACTGTATACCTTGTGAGGTTCAGGTTTCCAGCTTGGATACACTGTCATCTTTGGGTGGTATGCTTCATTTCTTTTTGTTCGAACAGGTGGGTACTCTTTTTGTATGCTTCATGTTTGGGATGTGCCATTATTGTTAGAATAAGAAAATTTTAATCAGCTATATGGAAAATTGCTGTAACAAAATATGTCATGAATTTGCTCCAAGTCTTAATGCTCTTAAGTGGTATATGGTTTTGACATTTTAATTATGAGTTTAGAATGGCTAATATGATACTTACTCAAAAGACATTGCTGACACAGGAGCGTATATTTCGCAACGAACAATTGAAGATTAAGAAAAGAAAGGGGTGCAAAGAAGAGAAGAATTGAGGGGCAGAAAAGATATCAATTTATTCATATAATCAAGGGGTAAATATTACAATGAATAAATCCTCTTATTTATATAGAAAATAAACTAAAAGAATATAAAACCAAATTACCTTATAAAGAACTAGAACATTATCGAAATATTATAACTAATTTAATCTAATCTAATCTGAATAAAGATGATAAGAATAGGGGTAAAGATAAAGGTAAAAATAAAGACAGATAGATTTCAGTTAGGATTTTAATTTAGAGTTTGATGATGATGGTAGAGTTGGTGACCAATGGCGACTGTGAAGAGGTAAAGGGATACTAATTTTTGTGTGGGTGTTAGAGGCGCGACCATAAAGTTGGACTCACAGTAGACTAAGTTTAGGCTAAGAGTGGAGATGGTTGGATCAACGACGGTGGGTGGAAACAATGGTAGTGGGATAGCGCCATTAGCCTGTTGAATTGTCTGCCTTCGAATTTGGGTGATTGGCGATGGTGAAAAGGTAGGGTTTTGCAGAAATTTTGGCGGTGAAAGTGTTTGGGGAAGAGATTTTGGTCTTGGTCTGATCGGGGTATTGGTGTTGGAAGCTGGTGATAGTTAAGTGTACGGTGTAGCTGGTGCGAGATGGAGGGCGGGCGACGAATGGGCAATATTAGGAGTAGGGTTGTACAGTGGGGAAAAAGAGGGGTTGTGGTGATAGGCCGGCTCAAGGTATGGGTTTTTGGATCGGGTTTGATGGATTTGGGTATAGGTTTTGACTGTGTATTTTTGTAAGAGTGTGTTGGGTTGTATTCGTGTTGGGCATATAGTGGGCTTGGTTGGTTGTGTATGTGTGTATATTGGTATGTATATGGGCTTGTTTGTTTAGTGTTTGTAGATAGGGATAAGTGGGCCGATTATGTTGGGTAATTTGGGTGTATGTTTATTTGGGGCTTGGGATTTTATGGTTATATATGTGGGCTTTGATATTGAGTTGGGGTTAAGAGGCTATTGTTGTGCCTTGGATGAACATGAGTAGGCAGTAGGAATATAGACTATTTTTTTTTCAAAAAAACTCGAAGCAGCAACTAAACAAGATGAACTACTGCTGCATTTTTCTTGAACTAACTAAAAAATTGAGAAAAACTACTGCTGCGGACCCTAAATATTGTGATGGTTTGGGAGTGTGTGTATTTGGTTGGTTAAGGTTTTGGAGGGTGGCGGAATGTTGTTGTGTGTGTATGGATTGGATTTGAGAATAAAAGGTATAGGTCAGAGAAGGATGACTTGTTCTGATACCAAATTAACGTAGGAGTGTATATTTGATAACGAACAATTGAAGATTAAGAAAACAAAGGGGTGCAAAGAAGAGACAATTGAGGGTAAAAGAAGATATGAATATGTTTATGTAATCAAGGGTAGAATATTACAATGAATAAACCCTCTATTTATAGAGCAAAAGAAACTGAAAGAACATAAAATCAAACAAACTTCTACTAAATGAGAACATTATTGAAATATTATAACTAATATAATCTAATTTGAATAAATGTACTTTAAATCAAACTCTACTTTAAAATCCTAACTAAAATGTATCCCTATCTTTATTCTTATCTTGATCTCCATCACATGCATATTTGCATATTTGTTGATCAAGAAAGCATATGAAAAATAATTTACAAAATGAAGGCTAAAAGTCGGAATCCATAATTTGTAGCATGAAATATAATAGAGATCTGTTCATCTTTAACCAGGTAGTTGGTTTCTATGACTATGCTGAGGTTTCCTATTTGTTCTTTACAAGATTCTTTTTTTCTATTTGGAGTAAATTACGTATTGATTGAGGTACCTTATCATTTGTCAAATTTCAGGTCATCTTGCTGCTCCTCTAGTTGCTCATATGTTTTGCAACTTCATGGGCTTGCCTGTGATATTTTCACGTACATCTGGTATGTGAGTTAGCCTTGATCCCACTGACATGCTATTTTAATCGACCCCTCCACCTCCGAAAGAAAAAAAAAAAAAAAAGGAAAATTAAAGAGAATTCATAATGAGAAAGGCTGGTCATGATTTGTCTATATGGAAAAAAACTATAGGTGGGGGAATTGAATGTATTTTGTATAGTAAGAATTAAGAAACTTTTTTCTTTGTTTATTTTTTCCGTGTTGATTCGAATGTCCATAAGTAAGGTTATTGAACTAAGTTTCCTTCAGTTATCTTCATTTCATAAGAGAGAAATTAATCTTTTAGTTCACTTTGTAAAATAGATGTAGAAAGGTTAATTTTAATCTCAAGTTGAGAATTGTTTAGAGATGGAAGCTCCGGTAGAAGTTGATATCGTGGTATAGGTACATTTAGTTAATTTTCTGCATTCTACATGTGGTCAAGGGTTGTTGAACCGCATAGAGGAGTTGGAATGATGAGATATTTTTTTGAGCCTAAAGATGGATTTCAAATATGCTGTTATATGGAAGTTCTTGCTATCTTATTTTCTTACCAACTGCTTAGGAGTGGTAGGAATGTGAAGATATTCTGGAAATCAACTAGTAAGTTTTTTTAATTGAGTGATAGGGAGAAGTATTGGCACATTAAGAAGTATGTATATGTGTAAACTTATTGTATTCGTGTCTGATACGAATACTCTTGGACACGCTCTGATACGAATATATATATATATATATATATATATATATAATTTTATATTTTAAAATTTTTGATATGTATCGGACACGTTAGGATACATGAAGAAAAATTTTATTGGTTTAAACTCTTTTAAAACTCAATATTATTGGTAATAGATGGCAAATTTTTTTATTCAATTGGTAAATATTGTTATTTTCTATAACTTATTGAAAATAGATAATATTTATTATTTAACAATTTCGAGAAAATAAACGTATTTTAAGATAAGATAACTATAAATCTACACTTATTATTGAAAAATAGATATGGTGTTAAATAATTGACAACTAGAGTTAAATTAATTGACAACTGGAGTTTTATAATTGAAAATATACAATAGTATTAAAACTTTTAATACATACAAACTCGTGTTAATAAGTGTTAATAATTGACAACTATACTTTTATTATTGAAAATAGATAATGCTGTTAAAAACTTCGTTTAATACTTGTAAATCTTTGTTGAAAAAATTATACATTAATACAATCAAAATACTACACTCACATATACACATATTTGTGTATCCTAATTATTTGTAAAAAAAAAGCTATATCAGCTTACCTATCGTATCGTATCTGAATCCATGCTTCTTAGTTGGCACTGGAGATGGACTTCTAATATTCAGTTTTTAAAACTTCTATCTTATTATCTTAGCTTTAGTGGAAGAATCATACAGGTTCTACAATTCCTCGCATTGTCTCCTAGATATTTTATACCTATATTCTTCCGATTCAAATAGACTTCTTTCCCCAAAATCTACTGCCTGTCTGAAACAAGATGTACATAATTCTGAAAGTATGAACTCAAGTGTAATATAATATTTATAGCATGTTTGTTAAGCCGGACTGAAAAATATGAAAGAAGAATGAAAGTCTTGTTCATTGTATCCAATGCTTTGTACCAAACATACACTTTGTGTCAGTCTGATCTAGTTTGTGGTGTCCTACCTACAATCAACTGATGCAGAATTGCATTTTGTCTGTTTTTATCTGTGGCTCAAATTTATATCAACTTTCCTGCCATGTGATGTCCGGGAAACTTGCTTGTTTGCTCATAACTGAAATTACCTGTTATATTGTATCTTTTGAGTTTATTCCAATCGCATCTTTTGATTGTTTTCAGGATTAATAGTGAGTTTGGCATTTATAGCGGGGGTGATGGGTTTCTTCTGGCTGCTTTTTCCCTTAACGACTCCACAATTATTTAACAGCACGATGGATAATTGCAAGTGTTGGCATAGGTATTGTAATTGGAGCTAACAATTTGAACTTGTGGTGAAGTGATCTCTGGATTTAGTAGAAAGTGTAGCTGTAGTATTGAAAACAATGTGATGACGAAGTTCACTGTTATATTTTTCTCTTTTCATCTGCCTTCTTATGTTTTCTATTGGTTGGTTGACTATGTCACGTGTTATTCGATGCATTGGACCGGAGATGAAAATGTGGGTAAAATTTGTCAGTTTTCTAACATGCCAAATATACTTAACAGTCTAATGTACAAAAATAAGAATAGCTAGTAATATTTTTCATTTTTCTAGATTTTCCACTGTTTGTCTTTCATAAGTACAATTTACCCACTCACGTTCACTTCTTTCCTATGCGGCATAAACAGAGGGATGGCAAAATGTAATGCCCTTGATTTGTTCTGCCATGTTATCATCCCTAACTCGGGTGGACTCGATAAATTATCGTCATATGTAACTGAAACTGCCAACTAATACTACTGACAACATTGAATACTCCTAGAATTACAGTAAGGCAGTAATGAAGAGTCCTAGGTGGGTGGACACTGATGTCAATTCTTTTTTCTTGCTTTATTTGGAAGATTTTGAGTTTGAGGAGTTTGTCCCATGATTGGCTGTTGAATGCCTTTGCTTGAGCTCAATGAGCAATGCCTGATTCTCTTGGTTGAGAGTCTCTGCCTTCTTCCTCAGCCTCTCATTCTCTTTCATTATATAACAGTTCTCCATATACAACTTTGAGTTCAGTTTCTCCATTTCTGTGAACTAAAACTGCAAAAAACAGGGACCTATAAGATGATATTGAAGAATTAAGAAACAAGTTAACATTACATGAATGTTAGCTATATTTTGAGAATTAATAGTGGGAAAAAAGTAGAAGAATATTGATATTTCTTAATCTGCACTCTTTACAAAAATGGATTCTTGTCCTTTCTTTTGTCTATGCTTCAAGATAAGAATAAACTATAACATAGCCCTTTTGCTCTTGTTTATTATACTCTCTAGTTTTGTGAAAAAAAACCCTTCTTGAAGAAGGCTTTTTGTCTACCTTTACAAGTGCAGAAAGAGCGGGAGGACTGGACGAGGAACTAGGAAGCCTTTGGATTTGTTAAGAATGAGCTTCTTCTTCTTCTTCCTACCTTAGCTTAGCAGTAAAATAGGATTTTGGACAGAAGAATGTGTAATCACGGAAGGCTTCTTTTATTGGCAAAAAATTATTGTTCTTCTTCAATTTTACTATGATTATGCATTATGATTTCTTCTTTTAGGTGCATATGAATGATGATGGGCTCAACCGGCCCCAAGATTCGCAATGATGTGCTTGGATTGGTTCGAACCGACTGAGTTAGCAGGCCACTATCAATTATATTTTGTCAATGACCAGCTAAGGCATCTAAGGAATTGGATTGGGAGAAGAAATATAAGAAATCCCTACAATGTTTGCCTCTCATTATAATTCAAAAGTTAAAGTCAAATTTTAATTTTAATTATACATTTTATAAGATTCACAGTTACTACCTACTTAAAAGTGAACGTTTTTGCCTCTCGTTCTGAGATAGTTTCCTTGAAAACGTACTAAAAAATATGAGTTCTCCCAGTAACCTAACCCCAAAACTGAGTTTTTCTCTCCCAAGCCGTCCTAATTATTCAGTCCCCAAATAAGAAAGTACTCTTTTCTAACTATTAAAAGAAAAAAATAAGCCACAGATTATTGTTTGGTATACAACAAATTGCATTTGAAAGAAAGCAAGGCATACAATCTATTCCTTGTTCAACGTTCTGAATCTAACAAATTTAAAGATGCAACTATGCGGGTTACTTTATTCGCCTCACGAAGAATAAAATTTCAAGAACCACTCTCATGAAAATCTTCGAGGGCTGAACTGATGTCTGCATATATAGAAGCATTAGGGGCACATTGAAAATCTGAACTTAGGCTTTGTACAACCCTAAGAGTCGCAGTCAACCCTTGCAATCTGAAAACCAATTTCTTTAGCAAAACTATCTGTTTTAGATTATAATGAACAAAATTTGAAGATAATGTGAACGGAATATTTGCACCCGTATGTAATAACAGACACTGACTATTGATATTTTGGGAGCACTCATGAAATTCTAATAATTTGATATTTCTCTTTCATATCAATTGAACAATATGGCATGTTATGTAGGGGGAAAATGAGTGGTTTATGTGTAGATATTTATCAATTATCATAATATAATAACATAAATATAATTCAACAATAAGAAGAGAGTTAAAATGCAAGCTTTATAGAATTATGTCAAGGGCGCTATCTTAAAATTTTGCTCTCCCATTTGTGTGGATACTTTCGCCATTACACGACTTCAAGATAAAACTCATATAGCTCACAGTGGTTCTCCTTTTATGGGGCACGATCACAGGGAGATTAAAAAAAAGTCTCTATCGTGTTACCAAAAATATAAATATATAATATAAAAATGTAGAAAGTATTCTATTAAGTTATCTTTTCTTATTATATATTTCAATGAAAATCACTTTCTTTTATATGGACAAATTCAGCCCCAATATTAAACCATTAAAAATGTAAGTTAGGAATTATTAGTTTTAATTTTGTCGTAAACTTAAAATTAAAATCAAAACTGAAAATTAATATTAAACTTTAATTTGAAAGTTAAAACTTTTATAATTACAACTGTTTAGTATGGTAAATTTGGTAGGGTTATGTAAGTATTTTTTTTAAAAAGCTATTTAGTTTCATTGGGGTTGCAACCTCATTCTAGGAGGAGTTGATATTGCTTTAAATGATATGAAGAATTAAATGACTCATTTAATTTCACATTTCATTTAACTTATTATCTAGCGCTATCTAAATTGATGTTGCAATCTGAGTGAGACTACCTAACATTATTCTCAAAAAAATATACAGGTAGTGCAATTGCACTAAATTCAAAGTGCCGTAATCCAATGTTTGCCAAGATGACTAGTGCCTAGAAACTGAAAATGTGACATTCCAATTTAAAATACCTGTCATTGTTGACACACTTTTTAATTCCATGAGAACTGTTGGTCAGGTAGTATAATTTGCCAACTAGCTCCTGGTGATTTGGTTATCTTGGTCTCTTTTTTCTTCGAAGGATTTGGGGGATGCTTGATAATTCTCACTACTAGTTTTTTCTTGGATGAATATTAACTTTGGTGTTGTACGGGTTAATATCATACTCATCAACAGTGAACAAAATACAAACTCTATTTACCAACAGAACTACCTTGGATCCCAAACATGTTTGAATCATCCCGTTCACTACCAACTCTATCTGAATCACCTAATCTGCTCGAATTATCCCTACGAGCAACTCGATAACTACCATCTCCATCTGAGCCAACACTTATCAGACCATAAGCAACTATATCAGCCTCATCAAATCTCTCTTGAGTTCTAACATCTTATTTGGTGGCTGTTCACGAAAATATGTAGAATTAAAATAATCGCAAGTGTACGGTTCGTTACAAGTAATAAAGTGGACTTTTTGAGTCTAAGTATCATCCCACAATGATTGATTGATTCTAATTCAAATTATCGTGACCTTAATCGAAACAATAAAAATGAGTTGTTTATTATGATGAACTTCTTAACTAAAATAATAATGTGGATGCAATTAGGAGTGATGAATTGAACTTAATGAATTTGATGTTGAATGTAAAGTGAAGTTTTTCTAATGTATGATGAATTTACTAGGATCACGAATCTCTATGTAATATTCTTCTCTAAACTTAGTTATACACCTTAACACACGATTGAAATATTGAAGAATCAATGCTCCTGACTTATTTAACAGTCTATCTCGAGTAAAGTTAAACATATTCCAATATGTGACCCGACTATATCTCTATGACGGATGGGAACATACAAGAATGCATGAATTTCTGTGAATAATTAAAGATTTACATAAGGCATAGCGGTATATTTCTATCCTATATCGGACCCTATGATAATTGATACCATGTCGAACCTATTTCCCTTATTTCGAATGCATGAAATAAGCTACAAAACTCACACAATTACGTATACAATAATTATGGAGAAAAAGAAATTCATATAAATCATTCAAATATCCAAAATATGTTTTGATATCAAGAATTGTAAAACTAAAGTTTAAGAATCATATTACATAGTTCATCTAACCCTAGTACAGAATTAATTTAGCCTAACATGGTGGAACAAAGAAAATCAGAAGAATCAATGAAGAACGACATCACCAATTCAAGTTTTGATATCAATCTTCGCGTCGTGCTGTAATTCTTCGTGTTCTTGCCTCTTTTCTTCTCTTAAAAACCTTATGAATCTCCTCCCCTCCACATTCTGGATGGCTCTAGGGTTTAAATATACGACCATGATATTGTTTCCATAAGTATTTCAATCATATAAGGAAACCAGAAAATTCATCTAAAAAAGCAACTATGCGACCGCATAGTTAAGTTGCATGCAACCGCATAGTTATCTTGAAAATGACCCTGAAAATTGCTGAAGTCATCTACGCGACCGCATAGATTTTAAGCTATGCGGCCGCATAACTCATTCTTCTTCCAAAGTGTTGTAATTTTTTCCTTGAACTCTGTTCTACATTTTTTGACCTCTTTTTCCACTTCTTCTTCCAATGTTTTATTCTTTTGATCAATTTAATCTTGTCATCTTCACATCTTCAATTCCTCTTTCGGCTCATCTTTCGATTATTTGTACATTGTCCCTGAATTTTGGTTTTCTTTGGTTTTAGTCATTTTTCCCCATTTTTCTCCTAATTTCCGTTATATTCATCATTGTTGTCCTGAAAATACAAATTATATCGAATTAAGCTATATTCTATATATTTATTAACAATTATCCATGTTTGTGACCCCAAAATAAGTGTGTAAAACGCGCATATCAACTTCCCCAAACTTGAACTATTGTTTGTCCTCAAACAAAACTGTAACTTAATTCCACATAAAACATGGTTTGACAACCTACCGTGTCTTAGAATTGGAACTTAGAAATAAACTAAATGAACAACTTCAACAGTTCAAATTCAAATCAATCTCCACCCGTTACATGCATAACTTGACGTGTATGTGTGTGAAAATTCATGCTGATATATTAAGATCATGATTAGCTCAACACCTGACATATAGTAGTCCAATATTTCCTCACTTCGCTCGAGAGATACATACCCCCAAACTTATGCTTTTCACTCAGTTTTATTTTTTTTCAAGGGTATATCTCTAGTTGAACACTTTCAATTCTATTCCTTACCTTCTCTTAAGTTGGATAGGTCTTACACAAGCTCTCATTTCAAAAAGTCGAGATTCTCCTATATTTTTTATTGTTTCAACTTTTAAAACTAAACTAAGTTACTTGCCTATCATTAAAAGTGTAGTTCTATCGACTGAATGTCTGGGGCGTAATCAATGCAATTTTAT
>CAIGRN010004008.1:0-10067 GCA_903798345.1 Fraxinus anomala | reverse complement strand
TCAGCAACAATCCACTGATGAATACTTCTTTGAGAGTGCTGAGAAGATTTCTTTTTTCTTTGAAGGTACTAATTTATGATGAAATTTTAAAATTATAGTAATTTTTGTGTGCTATTAAGATTGATGAAGTTTGTTTGACTTATGTGTGATACTTGCAACAGGATAGAAGGCGGTGAAGAATTTTTGTTTAGTTATTTGGTTGTGATGGGAAATAAAATAAAGTGAAAATTTATGTATATGTGATAAAGAATGTGATTTTTGTATATAAAATATTTGGTTATATTTTTCTTGATTTTCAAATGTGTATGAGGGAACCTGGAATTGAAATCGGGTTTGGTCCATTTGCTGTTTTATGAGTATGTTTATAGTTCAAGATATTGATTCTCTTGGAGCCTTTCTTTGTATACTTCACTTTTTAGTTATCCATGGATTTTTATTTTCAACAGAGAAAGCATTTGATGAAGATGGTAACTTAAAGCAACCAAAGGAACTCTCAATTAACAAAGTTGGGCATGGTATGATGAAATACGTCCATTTATAAATTGAATTTCAACCCCTCATCGACAACTTGAATTTTCAGTTTGTTTTCTTTTCTTATGATTTTTTATTCGGAGTAATCCCGTACAACTTGAATGTGCTATATTCAAAGTTAGTACTATTTTCTTATTGTGATATCGCATTCATGTATTATTTTGCAGATTTGCACGGCATTGATCCAGTGTTTAAGAAGTTCTCAAGCTCAGAGAAAGTGTCAGGCTTACTATGCTCTTTGGGATACAGAAGGCCCGTGATTATACAGTCCATGTACATTTTTAAGGTACTTTCATTTCATGTTGAAGTGTGTAAAGTTTACAAGACAAATGTTCTTAACCATATTCTGATCCTGAAACATGCCATTTTATTCTGATAACTGGAAATAAATGTTGCATATTAGATTATCTATTCGAAGCCCATTCGCTTTATTAGGAAGCCAGCCACTAGGCGTCCAAGTTTGTCCTCAAAACTTTCATAATTATTCAAGTCTAAGATGCACTGACACTCTCCAAAAAGATACACGCCTGTGTTTTGGACAGGGTTTGACACTGATATTCTTCAAACACTCTTGTACAACTTACTAACACTCCTTTGACCGTGTTTACAAAATAGAAACAGAAGTCCAAATTTAGATATAATTTTTTTCAACTCTAGAACAATATCGAACATCTGCAACCCTCAATTATGCAATATAGAAGAAGAGTTGCTATTAATTTTCTTCAACTCAATGCTATTATTTTACAATTCTATGTGCATAATAGTATTGCATTTGTACTGAGACGCTTAGGATTTATGTTGATGTATTGGAGTTTCTCAACCTTGGAAGTGAGTATTTATAGAGTTCATTGTCCTCTTTGTGATAGAATACAAAATCTTCTTGTTGATGTTGTCTCGCAGTAGGACGAATCATAAACAAGTAATATAATGAGTAGAGTGTCAAATTCTTGGGGACTGATTATTTACTTATTTTGCTTTAATTAAAAGAAGCTTTAATCAAGAAAATGCAGAATTAATTTACTTGATTTTGGTTTTAACTATATCTACTAAAATAAGCAATTAAAAATAGGCAAACAGATTATTTTGTTTTGGTTTTAATTATATCTACTAAAATAAGCAGTTAAATTAAGCAAACAGATTCTTGAAATAATCAAATTACAAAAGGCACTAGGATCACGAATTCATCATTGTTAACCTACTTTAATCCTCAATTATCTTTTTATAATCAATTCTTGCCTAGGGTGAAAAACAATTATCCAATTATAATTAATACTCTCTCGACGTCAATTAATTTTTACTTATATGATAATTCACAAAAATCATCAAATAACGATTTCATAGAACATAATGATATCTCTATCTATTATCGGACACTATGTTGTTTATTAATATATGCTAATTTATATTGAAAAACAATATAAAATCACACACATGTTCTAATGGTGACCAATCATCAAAAATGGAGCAGGAACAAAAAGAGCAATTAATTAATCAAAGAGTTAACAAGGTTTCATCTTTTGCGGCTACTTAGTCTATCNAAAAAAAAAAAAAAAAAAAAACAACACATAACCCGGATAATTTTGAATAAAAGTTGATACACCCCTTCTTGAATCTCTTCAACGATCTCGTACGGCACCTTCTTCTTCAAAATCTTGTAATTTTCCTCCAAGAATTATTGTAGAATGATGTGTGATGTTAATATGAGGTATTATTTTCTCCAAAATTCCACCTTTTTGAAGTACAAAGTTTGTTGTAGAAATAGGTCTCAATTTAGGGTGAAAAAATCGTGTTTCACTTGACCTAGAAGTTCTCAAGATGTCCTAAGATAATTAAAAATCGGCTTGTTGAATCAAGAATTCTCAAGCATCAAAATCTGGTGTTTGAGCAGCTGAATGCATGAAATTTTCCCCAAGTCTGTTGCTAGGGCATCAAAATGTGGTGCTTGAGCATCAATGCTTGTTTCTTCATTTTCCACATTTCTCTCCTTCCTTTCACTTCCTGACAATCGTGCAATTCCAGCACTTTGTTAAATTAAGCTCCAAATATTTGTATTTTGCTTTATTTACCTTCAAATTGGGGATTTGGCCTACAAAAGTCAAATACAAGATAAAGCGAGTAGAAATTCGCTAAACTACTTTTAAGAAAATGTAGGAACCTAGATAAGATTGTAAAGCACACTTATCAATAGAATAGCCTTTACTACGAGGCAATTTCAATTTAAAAACTTTTGCAGCTAAGTTCAATGAGGGGTAACCCAAGTCATTTTTCCTTATTTGTACAATTTTTCAACTTTTCAGTTTTTACCTTTTTTTTCTCTCTTTAAGGGGAGTTTGATAATTTTTTATGTTCTAACGTGGCATGGTTTATGTCATCGATTTGTCCACATATACATCCATGTGTATTTGTCATGATACAATTTAATGGAGCATTGGAGGGCTGACTCACGACATTGTACATTGCTTGATAGCACAAATTTAAAGGTCCCAACATAATTGTGACTTGTGTGGACGCCTAAAATTTGTATTTTCCAGAATTCGCCCTTCATTTTATGGCGTGTCAGATTTGATGACAATATTCTATTTAAGTGCTCATATTTCATGTATCAGTCTCTACATGAAGTTAATGTATATGAATTTCATTTCCAGCAACCTGGAATTGGTGGTGAAGTGGTACCACACCAGGACAATTCATTTCTATACACTGATCCACCAACTTGCACGGGGCTGTGGCTAGCTCTAGAAGATGCTACAATTATAAACGGATGCCTCTGGGCTATCCCTGGATCCCACAAAGGTATCAGCGTCTCATATTTTGGTTGTCTCCCTTCCCTCTTGAGCCTCGAAACTTCTTAAATAGGGTGTTGATTTTCTTCTTTTGTCATTATAGATGGCCTTGTGAGAAGATTCATTAGAGATGAGAACGGGGTTCACTTTGATAAGCCGTCCCCAACCTATGATCAAAAGGATTTTATTCCTATTGAAGTCAAAGCTGGCTCCTTGGTAGTCATTAATGGGGATCTTATTCATCAAAGGTCAGTTGACTGAATTTGGAGCATGTTTGGTTAAGCTTAAATTTTTTTTAAGGTGCTCTAAGATAACTTGCTTTTTTTACTTTGAAGTAATAAAGTTGGAGAAACTCTAAGCTTAGCCACCCTTGCTTTTTCTTTAATGCTTTACATTTAGTTATGTCAGATGTACTTAACATGATGCGCATTGTTTTCTTCTGCAGTTTTGAGAACAGATCCTCAAAATCACGGCATGCTTACAGTTTGCATGTGGTGGATACTGATGGTTGTAAATGGACTGAGGATAACTGGTGAGTCACGATTACCAATATTGACTGTAAAATGCTCTATGACGAAGAAAAGGTGATTATACAATCATTGTCACCATAAACGCATTTTACTGATAAATTAAGTTAAACTCCAATCTATCGATGAATCTATGTTGCCAATACTTTAGAAGCTAAATTTACTGTTTTTTATATAATGTGAAGTCATAGTTACTTTTACGAGCTTAGGAAATGGCTTATATTCTCCCTAGTAGAATCCCTTTATATGCCAACTATTTATTGTTTGACATCACAGCGCTTGAGAATAGTCGACAACCGGAGTATGTTTTGTTTAGTTTCGGATGATAATATCTAGAACTTAGTATCAGTAATCATTTTTTTCAATTTCATAGACAAGGCAATTTCCCTTAGTTTCGATTTCCAGAAAGAAACCCATGCAAAGCTTCCATTATTTGTAGCTTGATGCTTTCAATGTTATCAGTTTACGACTGCCAGGATCGAGTTACTGACCATGTTTTTCTATTTCTAACTTCTTTCAGGATTCGAAGAAAGGTAGATCCGGAGCCCCTTTACATGCATTGATTATAATCTATGATCAGAAGCTACGTTGGCTACTCCTATCCTGTGTATATCTGTAGTGTACATTAGAAACTTGCTTTTGCATAATAATGTGGAGAGAGTAAGCTTCCAGGGAACAAGTCAAATAAAAATGGAAAATCATAATTTTTTATTTCAATATATACTTTCAAATTCCAATTGTTCCTTGGGACAACTGGACAGTCACCTAAGACCTTGAGGGAGGAGTAGATTTGAGTAGGGGAAAAATGAAAAATACAGAAGTAGAGGCTAGTTATTGACTTATTTGTTGTCTTGTTGGGACGAGAAAATCTAGGATCAGAACCAGCAATGTTTCATAGACCAACTGAATCACCTTGTCTTAGAATCTATCTAGATCTAGTTTTAGTAATTTACTTGCTATTGTGATCAAGTATTACAATTGCTCTTGTTCATTTTTCAAACCAAGTGAAAGTCGAGGTCTAAATGGAGAGTGTAAGCTCGATCAAGTCCCAATCAAGATGACTTTATAAGCTCCATCACCATGCGCTTGCTAGCTCACTTGAAAGACCTTGACTCAAGCCAAGGCACCTTTGTATCTAAAAATAACGAAAAGAAGTGAAGCTATACTCAGCAACTCACTGAAGTATGCTAGCTCATATCGAAGGGACTTGCGTTCAGGAACACGGTGAAGGCTTATTCCACCTATCTCACAACGAAGGAATGGTTTTGCAAGATGGTAATCTTCTAGGTATCCTTGTCCAGTCTAACACGGTACATTATATGTTATTTAAATTTACCTCACGGTTATTGTCATGGTGTAAACCGGGTTGTGTCAGAGAAAGAAAGCCCAGTTTTGAGGCAGCCAATGCCAAGCCCTACGATTCATCGACATGGCTCGAGTCTACTTTATTTATAAGTTATTGTATTTTTGAGTTAAAAATGAAGGAATTTTAAGGTTTTTTTCACAAAGAAAAGAGAAAGTTAGGCAATGGTAGCAGTAAAATAGCCGTCAGTACTTCATAATCTTTAATATACATAAACATAATATAAATTTAGGAAAGCACACAAACATCTTCCTGTCTAGTAAATACACTACTAAATGACAAACACCTCCATGCTCAATTTTTCAGAGGAAGAAACTCAAAGAATTTATTTGGAGTGATTTTCATGCTTGTAAAATCAGTGTCCTCTTTAATAGAATTAAGGGTAATTCTCTGGTCATTCCTCCAAATTGGAAAGAGCTCAAGAGTTGAATTTTCTTCATTTCCCATATCATCATTCTTGAGGGGCAGTGATATGCTGAGGTTCAGGCCAAGAAAATGCTGTGTATTTTCTTGATCTGAATCTTTCAATGGACAGATATCATTCTTTTCAGCTCTCTGCTGCAATTCTCTCTGTATACACCTGTCTGTTCCATATTCTGCTACAGCTGCTCTATGCATTGATACAGAATCCTGAGATTTTTTACAATTAATAAAAAGCTGAGAAAACTTTTACACACTGATCAAGAAATTCTATTTCCATCAAATAAACGGTCTTCTCTTTCTTTAATCTGCATTTTAGCCTTTGACCTTTGTACCACATAATGAGCTAATAATGTAATTGTTAAACAAGTCAAAAGTCTGGTGTTACATAATATATAAAAAGGTAGTATGTATTTTTTTGGAATGCTATGCATATACTGACCTCTGAAATTGTGGTGCATTTTGAGGGGCTAGGCAACTTTTTAGGATGTTTAGTTTCCATGTCTCTCCTGCTCAAATCTGCTAACAAAATCACAATTGCAGCAAATTAGTTTGCTACATATGAAACAATATTGTATAAACTCAAAATCTTTCTTCCTAAAAACACACAATGACATGGTAACTCCCTCATGAGGGTGTAAGATGGGCCAGCCTCGTGCCCGAACCTAGCACAGCTGGTGTTTTATACCATTCAATGGCGGAGCCAGCACTTGGAGAGCCATAGTGGCTGCCAGTGCGGGATCTGCCAGAATTTTTTTTTTCCCATATGTTGGGTTGCCATTGAGCGTCCGTCATAGCTCAAATGAGTTTCTGGATCTGCCACTGATACCATTCATGGCAAGCCTCATGGCCCTGCTGAACTCACGCTGAACCAGCTCTCAACGAGAAACCTTTTTTATTTAAATTTTCAAAAATAGAACAGAAGTAACAGGTGACAAACCATTCATGTGAGCAGGACTGTCGTCCTTGATCATTCATGGCGTAAAATTCTTGGTGTACTAGGCCGTGCCATGGACTAATCGTGTCCTGACTCAGTCTACTTGACTCTAATCCCTCAGGACAACAAAATTGTGTTGTAATGAGAAGACGGTAAGTATACCTGCATGTTCACTTTCAGGGTTTTCAAAGACATCGCACTTCCTTTTTCTAGCTGATGATGCCTCTTGTTCACTACGTTTTTTCTGCCTTTCTCTTGCTTTGTGGTTTTGAAACCAATAAAACACATTTTTCCCTTCAATTTTACCAAATCGACGAAGCTTTTCAACAATTTGCTGGATTTGTTGAGCTGATGGACTTCTTACTCCTCGTCTATACATTTCCTGAAGGGCCTGTAATTGATCTGCTGTTGGATTCCATCTAGAACTCATGACTAAAGGTTGTGCATTTCTGAATTGGTGATCATCATTCACACTAGCTACAAGAAAAAGTATTTGAAAAATCAGTTCAAAGATAGCAAAAAGTGAAGGAAATAACGTGGCTACTTGACACAACTTGACAATATAACGAACAAGATTTTGGTTTCTTCTCCATTAATATTATCCAAATATACTATCCAAATCCAATCGTCCCTAATAAATATGACTTGTGATTATGGAAGGTATTAAGCTGGCATACTTCGGTGGTGGTTCTGTGCAAAGACATTAGTTGTGTGAATGCAACAGCAACAAGGAGTTGGCGTTGCAGAAAGTGCTGTACTGCTGCCAGAGTTGATCGTCGGCTTCGGCATTAGAGGCCGAAGTTTCCGATCATACGAGTGATCACTAAAATGAACCATCCACATTGCCTCTGCGTGTGGGGATGGGGATTCTTTTGAGGGTATTTTAAGGGATTCTTTGCTCAAGAACCGAGTTTATAATGAGTTTATAGAGAGAGAAATGGTATGGATATTGCATGCAAAGTATTGAATGGAGCTAAAGAGACAATATAATTTCTCAGTTTGAGACATAAAGACTTAACGAGGAGACAAGAAAGAGATTGGACCATGGTATAAATATATCTTCTCTGTCATTTACAAACCTAGACAGGAGTGGGGTGGGGTGGGGGACCAAGGCTAATTAGCTATACAATGAGGAATTGAATTGAAAAGAGAGGCGTGGAATTCTGGTAGATTTTGGGAGGCGGAAATGAAGTGACTGGACAATGATGAGATTATGAGAATTTAGTGCCATTTAGGAGAGAAATAAAAAACGGTCAACTAGTGAAATGGAATTGAAATATTTATTTCTCGTCCGTCCCATAAAAATAAGTTTGATTTCTTTTTTTCGTCGTCTCAAATTATAAACGACTTTCCTTATTGAAAATATAGTTATTTTCTAGTTTTCTAATATATCTATTTCTAATGTATTTTGTTATCAACAAATATGAAACATTTTTATATAGATCATTATTTAATGTAGGGATATATTAAAAAAAATATAAAGAAATTTTATGTTTTCAACTATATTAATTATATTTTTTTAATATAATGAAAACAATTCTATTTTTATGTAACGGAGGGAGTAAAACCATTGTTTTGATTCACGCGATTTAGGTTTCAACCGTTTCAAATCAAACCAAACTATTTAAAGATGATCATATATGTTACGATAACTTATTCGATATTGGAAGGTCGAGAAATATGATCTCACATAAAGCCAGCAAAAGTCTTCACGCCATCATAACTATATCTTGATTGCTCAACTAACATCAACTATTTCTTATATTTCCAAACTCCCACAATTTAGTTCTTTGTCTCCAAGAACTTGAAGAATTCAATCCCATTATTGTTGCACTCTTGAAGAACTTGGATTGAATTCAATCCCATTATTGAAGCATTATTGACTAATTATTTCTCTCAAGAATTGTTGTCCAATTATTTGCCCTCGTGCAACTGATTTAAGTTTCTTATCTAACTTCCAACAATTATTTTCATTCAATTTCACAATAATTATTAAGTCATTCGTTGAAAAAGAATTATTTGTGATATACATTATTTTCAAGTCAGCTCCACTCGTGGGCACATTGCCTTGTTTTCAATTCGTCCTTTGTCCTTCTCATTATGGTTTTCAATGATTTTATTTACTTCTAAAAGAACTTTTACTTTATAGATTCTACGTATTGGAGTTGAACTTTCAAAAAAAGTATATCGAAGTTGAAAAATATGCATAGAAAGAGTTTATTTTTTACTTCGAGAGGCTGAACAGTTGAAGTGTCTGTAGATACATTTGTCGTGTTCAAATCGCTTATACCCTTATGGGCACCATAGCAAATAATAGTTTAGGAAACAATTGCGACCCCAAAATGGCTTATTTGCTAATGTGAACGGTTTTTTTTTTTTTTTTGAAATATAGAAGTTTTACATATAACTAGATATGAAATAAAGTCGAAGTTATATTATTCTAATTGAATTTTGATATAAAAGACATGGAAAGAAAGGAAATCATTTTGCTCAATAATATGTTTAGAGACTTAGGACATGTTTGGTAAAACTTTTGAAAAGTCAAAAGTTACTTATAAGACTAAAAAACTATTTTTGAACATGTTTGGATGATTTTCTAAAACTGTTTTGTATGATTAGAAAAACTTTTAAGGAAACACGTCTAAAGTAATTCAGGAAACTTTTCTACAAGAAACAGAAGCAAAAGCATAACCTCTTTCAAACAGATCCTTAATTGCTTATTATCTGTTGTAAAAATTTGATTCTCGTGACACTTTTGACATTTTATTTTAAAGTTCCCAGTGTCGAGAAAAGAAAAACAAAATACAGTGACAAAGTGTCGACTTAAATGATTTTCTAATGTCCATAATTTTTATATATTATAGAGGCAGATAATTGAAAAGATTATGTAGTTGCATTTCACAATTGAGCATTCTATCTTGTATTTTCTGAGTTTTTCAAATGAAACAGAAGATTTTTTTTTGTTAAGCTTGTTCAATACACACAATGTTAATAAATGGGATTACAAAATATAATAAAATGTGAAAAAAGAACTGCGACTTTTAAGTCAAACATCATCTTAATCTAAACATCCCGTCACATCATTTATTAACACATTCCGCAGAACCCATTGTTTATAACCTATGAAAATTACCATCCAATTCTTAACTGCTCTATTAAATTTCCCTTTTCTTCAAAAATAAAAATGAGGAGATTCTTTGGTGAACATCTTTTAATACATGCATCAATTGTTTAGACTATTTATCTCAATTTTACATAAATTGCATGATCTGCTCTGTTCTGATAAAAATCGTTCAATGGAATGTATTAATATAAAAAACGAGCCTGGACCTCTATAGTCTTTTGGAGATCAAAACAAATGTACACTTAAAAACCAAACCTCGAAGAAGGGTCCATACTAGTTGGGTACAAAGCGACTTTAGAGGTCATACTTTGGACAACAAACGTCTGTGAAAAACGCAAGATTCAACCCTACTACACCTAGATGGGGGTGATTAGGTGTAAAT
>CAIGRN010003997.1:0-17335 GCA_903798345.1 Fraxinus anomala | reverse complement strand
TTCTTGATTTTTCTTTTTTTTTTTTTTTTTTTTGTTTAAACACTCGGTTCTCTTGTGATCGAGCTTGTCACAATCATAACAAACAATTTCCTTGTTTCTTTCTTCGCTCTTTTCTTCTTTCTTTTGAAACTTTCGATTTTTCAAAAGCCTCTCCATTTTTTGACAAAAAGTACAAGATCATCAATCTCTTCATCACTCATATGTTCACTTGTAGATCCTTCTTCAATTGCCGATTTGAGAGCAATTTGATACCTAGGAGGCTCTTTTGATACTTCCTTGATTTTCTTCGTCTTCTCCTTGGTTTCGGTGTTGTTGAGGTTGTATGTCATCAAAATTTCATAGAGTTCCTCCAAAGGATAAGATTTGATATCTTTGGTATTCTCTATCNTCATCAAAATTTCATAGAGTTCCTCCAAAGGATAAGATTTGATATCTTTGGTATTCTCTATCAACATCCTTAATGAGCTCCAATCTTCTGAAAGTAACCTAAGCATTTTACTTACAAGTTCACCGTTAGTAAATCTATGATCAAAGCCCTTGAGGCCATTAATAATATCGATGAAGCGAGTAATCATGTCAACAATAGGTTCGTCTTGTTTCATGAAGAAATTTTCAAATTCTTTGACCAAGAGACTAATCTTGGTTTCTTTTAACTTACTAGTGCCAACATGAGTGACCTCTAAAGCATGCCATATATCATATGCGGAGTCACATGTGCTAATACGATTAAAGTCATTTTTATCTAAGGCAAAATAAAGTAGGTTTTTGGCTCTAGCATTCAAGGATAATTTTTTTTTATCATCTTCATCATATTCCTCTCTAGGTTTAGAAATAGATTGATCGAATTTTCCATCAATTTTAATAATCTTGGTGGTACATAAGGACCATATTCAATGACTTCCCAAATGTTATAATCTACTGATTGAACGTAAATCACCATTCTAGCTTTTCATAATTATAATGTGTGCCATCAAAGAAGGGAGGTCGATTTGTAGAATGCCCCTCGAGATTTTGAAGATTGTTATGGTTAGCCATTGCTTAAGATTGTAAAATCTTAATTTTAAAATGAGCACTTTACTCTAATACCAATTGATAGCCTAAGAATAGCGAACAAAGAGGGTGGTAAATTGGTTTTTAAAACTTTTTCGAAACATTAATCTAAAATCAAGCATGTAATAACTAGATATATTAATTCAAATAATAAGTACGAATATGAAAGCAATAAGTGAAAAGGGATAGAGAATGCAAACGATATAATTATGGAGGTTTGATCCAACACAATGATCTACGTCCTTCGTTACTAGGCTCTCTGGTACGAAAAATGCCAATTTCACTATGTTGATTGACTTGTGGTGCAATCCAAGCCTTTAAAAACTTCCAGTGACTTACAAACAAAGAGTATCGATCCTTATACAACATTGAGTTTTACGAAATCTCAACACGACCCACAAGTTTAAAGAAAATTGATTTTACAAATTGAAACTTCTCTCTTAATAAATGATATGATCACAATTAAGTATCAATAGAGAAATATGCAAACACTTTAATAAATAGCAATGAATGAAATTCAAGTGTTATGTATGAAAAACTTTGATGTGTAGAATGATTTTCAAAAGTTAATTTGATTAAAAGTTTTTCAAAATTAAAAGGAGTTGATCATAATAAATGATATGAGAAATCAATACAATTTTGCTTATTATGCTGAGATCAGTGCTCTCCTCCATGCCATTACACCTTCTTCCAGTCTCCTAAGACTATTCTGAAGAAACTTGAGAGCATCTTTTCACAATCCCTGTGGGATTCCAAAGAACAAGCACGACATTTACATTGGCGAAGTTGGAAGGAGATTTGTCTTCTTACTCATGAGGGTAGTGGCTTTAGGAGATTACGGGATATGGTGGACACCTTCTCCATGAAGCTCTGATGGTTGTTCCGTTCTTAGAGATCTGTTTGGGCCCAGTTCTTATGGGGCAAGTATTGTACAGGGACACCATTTATTTGTAACAGTTCCTTACTCAGCTTCTCTTATCTAGAAGAGGTTGAAATTAGTTGGACACCGAATAGAGCCATACATTGCATGGCACCTTGGTGTAGGTCAGATTTTCTTTTAGCATGATTGTTGGATGGGTGAGACCACATTGGCATCCCTATTCCCACACCGACAGCACACATCTGCGAAGGTGCAGGATTTCTTTGATGATACGAGTGGGATATTGGACGTTTATTACTAGTTCTCCCTTCTCTTATGGCGGAGCAGATAGAGGCAGCTTGTACGTTTGGGATGCCAGTATCAGGATTCATACTGATTACTATGGAGCTCCATTTTTCCCGTCATTGTCTCATTCTTCTGCTGGAGACTATGGCAGAAGCTCATTCTAGTAGATGTGGTTATTTAGGGGAGGATTGGATGCTAGTTGGCTTCTCGCTGTCAGTATTATTTAGAGACTGAGACTATCAATCATATTTTCACTAGCAGTAGTATCTCCAATTAGGTATGGTAGTATTTTGGGAATATTTTTCAGATACCTATGAGTTTATGAGAAAGAGTCAGACAGAGATTCCTGAGATGTATTCCTGAGATGGAGGTATTCTGGAAATTATGTTCGTTGTGGACACATTCACATTGTCATTCCTCTATTGATGTTTTGGTACCTATGGACCGCAAAGAATGATGTGAAGCTTAGGGAGATTCGCATAGTAGCCAGACGTATCATTTGGAGGGTCTATGTATAATCTCCTTTTTTAATATGGGAAGACTGTCTTGAGTGGTGCATTGGCGAGAGGATTTGACAATTGCACCCATATTTGGTATTTTAATGGACCCCCTTCCCTATATCCTCCTATTCTAGTTTGGTAGCGTACTCCATCAGTCGGAAATGTCAAGATCAATACTGATGGATGCGTCAATGATGGATTTGCGAATGAGGGAGGCATCATCAGAGACTACGGAAGACACTGTATCAGGGTTTTCTCAACTTCGTATGGACCATACTTGATATTAGAGGCATAGCTCCGGCCTATTCTTGATGGGATTTTACTAGCTCATGGACTTGGTTTTTCAACGATTTGGGTAGAGTCTGAGTCTACAGTAGCTATTCGCCGCATCAATAGAAGAGGATGACCATGGGCTATTTAGGGCATACTCAGATATATCACAGATATCACATCCTTCGACAAAGATACAATTTCTCACATTTACAAAGAAAGAAACCAGGTTGCAGATGCTCTTGATGCGGAGGGTTAGGATCATCGACGATATCAGATATATAGACTACATGACCTACCACGACATATTATATTAGGACACTAGTACAAATTGACATACATGGATTGCCCAGTGCCATAGTTTGATTTTTATTTTTACTTTCAATTCTTATTGTTGCCTTAATTTGCATTAGTTCTTATTATAAATGAAGTAGTACTTCCTCGTTTATTGCTTTAATCTTCGTCATTTATTTTCACTGTAAGGGAAGTAGTACTTCCTCATTTATTGCTTTCATTATTTTCATGTAATCACAGTATTCCTCCGCCACAAGTGAGGTCAGATTAATAAAATCTCGGAGATACTACCCTCCTTCAATTAAAAAAAAAAAAAAAAGAATTGGGAGATACAAAATTTGCTTGGTTTTGCTGCTGTCCAAAGCACTTCAACTGGTCTGTAAGAGGCTGCAAAAAGGTTGGAGGTAAATGGTGGGTCGACTAAGAGATTCTTCATTCTGTCCTAAAGGACTGACTTTTTTTTATTCAATCACTTTTTGACATATATTTCTCTTTAGTTAAAGTATGCGCCCTTCCTTTTGCATTAGGCAATGGTGCAAAAGAATCAGAGTATAAGCTTCTTCGTGGAGGCCCTGGGAATGACATGGAAAAGGAGGTAAAATTAATCTCAGATGCTAATGTCAAATTCTGAATTTTCTCTGACATTGTCATTATCGCATTCGGAGGTCTCTATTCTTGAGAATGTTTTGCTCGAAGGAATTTGGGTGGCTTCTTTTCGTTTCAGTTGCATTTCTTCTGCTGCAGATCACAAAGGTTTCGTTTCCTTTTTTTTTTTTTTCATTTGCTTCTTTTCTTTTTTCTGTTATATTTTCTGACGAAGCTTCTATCAGTGTCTTGAACTTGTATTAATTTACCTCGCTTTGAAACAGATCCATACGGCTACTTTCAAGAGCCACGACCACCTTTGCTATGATGTTTTTCTCATCAATGTCAGTCGTAGATTATTACATCTTGAAACTGTTTCAAGTTCCTTATGGTAAGTGTACATCCAACTCAAAACAATTTTATCTCAATAATATGTTGAGCTTATATTCGACCGAAAATAAATAATTTTTCATTTATAGTTGATTAATTATTCGGCATTTGTATATCAGCTGCTAGAATTTCTTATATGTTGAGAGACTGGTTACATCGTTGTCAAATTATATGCAAGAATATGCATTTAATTCAAGATTATTTAATATCATTTTTTTTTTAAATTTGATTTCGCTGCTCTTTTGCCAGTATGATTTTTTGGACAATACTTTGGCTTTTAGTTCTGGTTAAGCTGTTTATAAATTTTATTGAAAAAATTCTGAATGTTGGTGTTCATGTCGAAAAATTTGCTGGACTGCACTAAACATTCCGAAGTCTCTTTTGCCCATGTTTTTTTTATGTCCTTTACAGTTGTTATTTGTGCAGATTTTCGTTCTTGCATCCCAATTTCCATACGTGAAAAACTACGGAATTTGTGATCTACTTCCAGCAAGTTCGATGTGCGTAGCTTGGTATGTTTCTTGCATATAAACAAATTTTTATATTGTTAGAATTTTGATGTTCCTGACTCTTAAAATGTTCTTGCTTATTTAATCTGTTGCAGGTGGAGCAAGTTTTACAAATTTGGGCAACCTGAAGCAAGAGTTTTTGAAGAGAAGGAAGAAAGGTAAGCCCCAAAGAAGCCAGACAACAATTGCTAGAGTGGTGAAACAAGCATTACAAATGGAGATATACCTCAGTATGTTGTAAGTTAGAAATGTCAAATTTATATTGCTCTCAATTTATGTTATTTGATGCTTTGATCCCAAAACTTTAGTTATTATGCATTCTTTGTTTTAAGCCTTAGCAAATAGTTACAATCACTGTATTTAGTTACATCAAGCAATGTTAATATAAAATTGGTTTATCTTTCACATAATTCAGTTTAGTTTAATAATGTTGACCCTATTTGGTAGAGATTAAAATCGATTTTTTAGTAGATTTTGATAAAAGTTAATAAAATGTGTGGTTTAAAAGTTTGTGGGTCCCGTGAAATATGTGAGATTTTAATTGGATTTTAATACAAATCAAACAAGGGCTTAGTAACTCCACGTATTTGTATATCTTCAAACATGATTCTTTTTCATCTGCATCTTTGTTTGTTCTGTTAATACCATTATTTTTTGTTGGTCACCAATGCCATTTAATTGATTATTTTCAATCAAAAACAACATTCATGTGGAATAATTATTAGGTTCATCAGAACTTTTAGGGTCGTTCTCCAATAAATGTTTAAGCATTTAATATTAAATACGAAATGAGCAGAGTTTGGAAAGAACTTCTTAAGCTTGAGGTTCTGAGCACTTTTAGAAAGTGTTTTTCGATTAATTTTCCCTTATAATTTTCACATACTACATCTGATTTCTTCAGGTATTGATTACTCCATTCGTACTTAGAATCACCTATATTTGTAATCAAATCTTTTGTGTTCTAACGACTACAAGTGTCACATTTAGCACATGACTACGTGTCACGTTTAGCATATGACTTTGTCATACAATTAAAACGAAAATCTATGGCTCAAATTGTATTCTGGAACAAAATATGAGTTTCTTGACGTTATTTTCATAATAGAAAGAATTTTTATGGAAGTTCCTAAACTCAAATTTGTAGAACTCTTTCTACCCTTTTCTTTTAAAGAGAATGAACATCTTCCGAACTAAAGAAAACAATATATTTCAGACAATTCCTTCGTATTCAATTAAATTAGAGTGTACTTTTGGCGTAAGTATGATCTAACATATGTGTTGGTGGTTGATTTTATTTGAAATTGTGAGAGTCAGCACGTGAATCGTTCTACTTCCTCAATTATATAGTTAATACGAATGGTCATCTCTTTGATTCTCAAACTATATGCAGGTCAACGAATAACAAGGCTCCATATTTTTTTCCCTTAAAAATATCTTCTATGGAAGTTAGTGTGTCATCATTTATTAATTTCATATTCTCAATGTTCGATTTTCACATCTATTACAGGGGTTTTAAATTTTAAAGGCTAAATACTTCTGTTGTTTAATTGTCGAACCCAAGTTTTCCATTCTCTACTTACTCGGGAATAGCTTCAGTGTCATCTTAGCCATAAAATTTCATTTATACTATTACAAAATTGCTGCAATCACTATAAATCTTCGTTAATATGCTATCAACAGGGTGACACAATAAATAAATGGTAAGTTCTTAGGTATTCAGCTAGAAGAATAATAGGAGCTCTTTTGGATCATTTAAACCTCTTATGAATATATTGCCAGGTTAAAATGAGACTTTATCCTTGTTTATTATCCAGCTCGAACCAATACTTTTTGTCCGTCATTCAACTCTCCTTTTACCTGTTCACTTGTTGAAAGCAGCACCTTCTTTGGTATGGCTACTATAAGAAGGTGTGGAAAACTTACAGCTCAATGTGATCGATTGCTAAGTTTTGATTAAAATAACAAATTGGAAAGGCTTTATGTGTTGTTCGAAGAAAACTGTTGAAATTATCTTTCTGGTCTGTCTTGTTTACTTAAGATAATTGATTTTGTCTTCTGGACTTTCCTTTCTTACTTTAATCTAGGTGATTTTGGTGGTTTCTACTGCAAAACTGGAATCCTGGTGTGGTAGAAATTGAGTGATTTTATAGCTTTTGGAACTTGATTTATCTGTGTTAAGCTTACATTCACAGGGCGGAGACATCGTGTCAGAAGCATACTTAGAAACTTTCCAATTGGACCCTGCAAAATGGTGAGTTAAAACAACTTTACCGGTTGATTTAATAGTATTTAGTATGCACTGTACTTTTGACAGACAACAGATTGAGAACTTCCCTTATTTCGATAAAATTATGTTCATCAACCATCACCAGTTTCTGCTGTTTATTTTCTATATACTAAGCCACGATAAATTATATTTTCGAGTGTGTGGTTTTCATATTGTTCTCCTCTTCTATGTTATTTTGAGTTTTTCCCTAGTGTATATATGACGGTAAATATGTGTATGTATAAATTTATGTGTGTACATGGAAATGAATGAATTTTCGCCCTCCCATCATCTGTACATGTGTAGATCTAGCTGGAATAGTAGAGTAAATTGAGATGATCCTTATAATTTTTCCTACTCAAGGAATATCTTATTAGTACTAAACTTCTTATATAATTTTGATGAATAATTCATTTTTTAACATTTCTCAAAATTGATCTCGGATTGATCTTCATAGCTTAACTTAATTAATAGTGCTTCTCATCTAACTTGAGATAGACGGATTATGACCAAACTAATTAACCTTAAATATAATACTAATTATTCAACTTAGATGATTTAAATTGCCCATACCAAACATTTAGTTGAGGATGTGAAAATTTTAAATTACCAAATATTTAGACACAACGTGTGTAATTATATAATTAAAAGCAACAAGTCACTTTTTAATTATTTCTAGATGGTTAGATCAAACAAGCCAATTTATCCTAAATTTGAATATCACAATCAATAATTGGTACGAACTTATTTTTCGAAGAAGAAGTAGTATGGGAATTTGTTTCATTAAAGCATACACCTCTTTTATCCCCAATTGTTTTATTCAAACCTATTATGTTATAAATTTTCTTAGATCCGTTAGAAAAAGATTGGAGTTGGGTATTTGATTTTTAACATCTAAGGATTCTTTCTCAATTCTTAACTCATTCAAACTTTTAATTGATTTCTCAAGATTATTTAATTTTTTAAAGGCAGAGTGATTCGCTTTTTTCAATCTAAGGTACTCTTGAAACAATTGGTCATAAGTCTCCCAAATTTCCATATCATAGTCAGAGATCCCAAATCAAAAATTGATTGACTCATCTAAACAAAATTTTAGATCAAGGATCGTTATCAAGCTTTGATATCACTTGAACGTTTTAAATCACTGAATATTTAGACCCAATTTGTGGAAATATACAATTAAAAGTAACAAGTCAATTTATCCTAAGTTTGAATATCACAATCAATAATTAAAGTAATAAAGAACACCAAAGATGATCACGGAGAGACAACAACTAGATAAAAACTTCGGGCACTTTGTCAATCAATAATCCACTATAAATCGAAACAAACTTACAGTACGGTCCAGATCCGTCTACCCCGTAGAATTTCTGATCTCAATTTCTACATACTCCTTTCATCCTATTGGAGGTATGCTCGTTCAAAACAAATCCCGATTCCTGATTTATACGTTAGCCCTCTTGAATTGTGTGCTTCTAATGTTAGATATCGACTCCTGGTATCTCAACTTAGTCCTCCTAAATTTATGCTTTTGCAACGCTTCCGATCCCTAGTATCGAATTTATCTCCGATGGATTATGAGGTTTGATGTTTGATCAAAAGTCTTGTATATTTTGATCTTGTAGGCTGATCTAAGAGATATTGGAATATGTTTTTGGCTTTCAAAGAACAAACTCTTGACTTACAACAAAACTCTACTAATTGGATGAATATATGTGTTGAATAATGAACAAATAATATTGTTGTTGAATCAAAGAATTAATGAAAGAATATTTGGATCTTCAAATAATGATCTCTATAATCAAAAAATTGTTTAACCACACTTTTAGACGTCACATAGGGTGTATATTTATAATGTGTAGTGTTTTGGATGAAAAGGAACTTAAAATCAGTTTGAAAATCGAATATTATTGTTCTTTGGATAATCACATCGCTCGAGCTCTAGACTAGGGAAGGGCGAGCGATAGTTGAGCAATCGTCAATATTTTCATCATAATTTTTTTTTCGATATCCGATTAAAGTAATTCAAAGTGCGTTGAATAGCTAACTCAAAGGAATACAATTCTTCTAGAAGTAGCCTTGTCCAAATTCCAATGTTTTCTATGTAAAAATGCATTTCAAGTTGACAGAGAATTTGAAACATGATTTGTGCAACTATTTGACACTTTTTAAATTTGTAATTGCATTCCCTCGATCATATATGATATTCTTGGCATCTTGGACTTCTTAGAGAACTGTACTACCAACACCAACTCTTTTGATTTTAATTAGGACTCTAGAAGTCCTATTTTTTACTTTGATTACAACTCGATAAACTCTTAATACAATTCAACTAGGAATTGAGTTTGACTAAATAAATTGTCAATTATAATTTTAGAAATTACAATTATAATTTGGACTTAATAAGATGTAATTGACGACAATCCAACACATTTAACGTACTAATATTATCTTCAAAATAACTCATCTCGTACATTCACGGGTAAAGACTAATTAATATAAGTATGTGTGGGCGCACATATATACGTATGTATGCAAATATAAATATAGGGTGTGTTTTTTCTACATAGAGCAATCTATTTGTAAATCTAAACCCGAGTCAGTTTATGTATACATATATTTTAAAAATATTCTTAAATTATGGAATAAAAGGAAAATATTATTTTAATAGCTATTAAATTGATTAGTACCTATTTGGTTGATGATCTCTCTTTATGGTGGATTCCAATTTTACATTTTATGAACCTTATCTGTTTTATTTATACATTGATTTTTATAATAATAATTTAATAGAATAATGTTATGGCTTAATATTTAAAAAGTGGATTTCATCCAAGTTTCTAAATAAATTATATGACTTAGATTTTGGCAAATTGACTTTTTGGGTATCTAGGGACATGTGCACTTGCCATTTCAAAAGTAAATTGCTAGTATTCAAAACATGTAAACCTCTCATTGTTTTCACCGCACGTTATATCACCAATTGTATTAATGTGTTACCTAAGTGTGTTATTATGTAAACTTTTATATTCAATTATTACATTTTATATCATTTATATTATCATGATATATTCATGCGCGCCAATGCACCCATGAACATACAAGAAATAAAAGTTTTCAAATGTCATGAGTCAAAGATTGTTTTAGATATGTATCTTAAATATTTTGTTCAAAGGTGTATATCTATATCATGAAAGTTGTGACTGGGATATGGGGCATGGGAGATCGGCGCACCCAAACAATATCCAATAATAATGTTAACGTTAACCGCTTTGTGGTACTATCGGTAGGAAAAATCGAGTTTCAAATAATAATAATTGTCAACTGCATTCTGATTGACTAGGCGATACTCTATATGAGCTCACAATATTAATGTTAAGTTTTTAAAGAAATTAAAGAAAATGGAATACATGTTGAGATTTTTATTTTTATTTTAAAGTAATTCATATGTATATCATAAACATGATCATGTGCATGAGGTTTGCTAAGTGAGGGTTAGTTTATTCCACATTATCCCTCCCATTTTTAGATAATAAAGGTAAGAGGATTCGAGATGAAAGACTTGCGGTGACACGGACTCAGTATCATCACAATTAAATACTGAATTCGTTTTGCAGATAAAGTTAACAATTAATTTAATTGTATTATATTTTTATTAAGCAGAAATTATTTTAAAATAATAAGTCATTGATATTTATTATGTTGAAGAAAAAATTAAATCGTCTTTCCACAATCATGATTTTAAGAGAAAATTAAATGATAATACTTTCAAAACTAGGCATAATATCAAGATTTGGAAGTGTTACAGTTTGGTATTAAAGCCCAAAGTTCTAAAATCAATTCATTAGACTCAAATTTTTATTTGTATTCTAGAAGATTATATAGAGTACTGAGTCATGTCATAAGAAGTCAATTTGTGATCATCTGAATTTTAAATTTGAAATTATGACGATTATTAGATTCATAAATATTGTAGCAACAGTACAAGGTTAATAAATTTCTTGTAGTAAATTAATTGTATTTCACTATGTCCCCTACTACTTGTTCTTCTACTCACAAAGAATTTATATGAAGCTCACCCAGTCACCCACAAGGTTGAACAATATCAATAGTACAATAGGAAACCTATGATGATATAGTCATATACGTAATTATGAGTCCAATATTTTCTAGAAATCAGAGACTTCAAAGTTGTAGTGAATTTGATTTGTAGGTAAAGAGCCTTAATTAATAATAATCGTAGATGGGCCATAGTTTTATTGTAGACTTGTAGTGTTGGGTGTTTATGACTCTAATTAGATGAACTTTCTAGGTATCATATAGAGATTGACAATCATAAGAGAGAGTGACATCTGGAACCCAAATACGCCCAATATTTTTGGCTGTGGGAATAAACTCCAAACCCTCTATCCCTGTTATTTCAACCATGAATATTGAACACTTGTATAGTAACTGTTGTATGGTTTAATTGACTTAACAATAAATTTACTACTTTTTAATTAAAGTAAAAAAGATTCATCTCCTCAATAACAAGATTCATTTCTAGATGCATTCTTGGTTTATCCCTGAAAAAGAAATTTGATTTAGATCCTAATAGAGCCCAATGTTGCATTTAAATGTGATGCATGCATGTTACATTTTTATTCGAGTACATTGTTACATATTTACAATTTTATGTTTAAAATATAATGACGAGAAAAGTTTGTCAATTTTGAGATGTATTTCTAATGATTGAACTAATTTCTATATTTATTAAAATAAAAATTAGGCACGTGTGTATTTTCTTAGGTAATTGAAATTTTTTTTAATGGAGAAAACTTTGCCTTTATTGAGAATTTTGATTATATTTATTTCATAGTTAGTTATGGAAGGTAGGTGACAATTTTTCTAGAATATTTCTCCATAATGATGTTGTATCTTGATTGACCCCAATTGATATCCAAAAAAATTATATTAAAAAAAATCGTAACATATATCCTTTAAAGAATTGTATCTTAGAGCAAATCTTATAATTATTCTCTATTTTACTCCATATATTTGTTTCCCTTCAACCTTCCAAAATGTTATTCTTACTACAATATTGCCTACAGTAAATTATGAATGTTTAACTTAGTGCCTTAAAGTTAAAATCACATTTTCAATTAAAAGATACGGTTAACACTTACAATTTGTAGTATCATGTATCAGACAAATCTAAAACATTCGTTACTCATAAACATGAAATGCAATATTCTGTATATATAAATGGACTTGTACATTTCGACTTTCTGCCAAATTGTTTTCGAAGATAGTATAGAATAAAATTATTTACTCCTACTTAGAAATTGATTTTTGTAATTGGTAGTAAGTTATCATTTTCAAAATTGATTTTTAAATAACACGATTATCAATTTGCAGGAGCTTTCCAATTTATGATTTTCTTACCATGACTTAAATATTATAGATATGGTTTTATTTCGACCAAAGATTTATTTGTCCTATAATTTGAAATATGTAATGAGTTTTTATTGAATTAAATTATGTACTTTATGAATTTTAAATGTGTTATATATTATACTGAATTTAAAAAAAAAATGTATTATGTTGTTAAAAAAAATATGTATTCTCTTATACTCAGTCCAAGTGCATGACAAAAAATCTACATAAATGTTCATACGCCTTTCATGTCCTATTACAATAATTATGCTTACATTATTAATGTACATGTTTTAATTTTTAAAATGCTATTTTGTAATGAAAGGTTGAGATTTTTATGTCTTTTTGAAAGTTATTAGTTCGACCCTAAAATTACATAGAGTGGAGTGAATAGGTAAATAATGTGAAATTAAAAATTATCGTTGATCAATATTGCAACAAATCACAATAATTAATTAATCCAAATCTAGTTCACGTAAATTAACTACCTTATGTTGAATTGCCGACTTGTATGAAATCAATGATGTAAACAATACAAAGAATTGACGTCGGAGAAAACCCTTAACTAGGTAAAAAATAATAATAATAATAAAAATAAATAAATAAATAAATAACTAAACCAGTAGTTTTCACTATAGACAATAAGAACTTATAGTATGATCCAATATAGAAAATCTACTAGACCCGCCGATCTAACTCTTGTAATCTCCAAGACCCGATAAAACATTCTTCACTCACACCTGGTCTCGATTTTTTAGAATTGTCTATCTTTTGTGGATTACCAGAATACCTTATTCTTGTACTCTTCCTGTACGTTTGGTCTAACTTCCCTCAAATAGCAATCTCTGAAAACTATTGAGAAAGTATCTTCATGATTATATTCAGGAAGTGGGTATTTTGGATTACTTGACTTTGATATTTTTGCCAACTTGTGATTAATTGATCTCAAGAATCAAATGGTTAATCTCAATGTCTTGATATATTCTTGGATCTTGAATTGATATTATGAAAATATAAAACAATGATCAACCAACACCAAAAACTTAATGGGCTTGGGTATTTATAATAAAAGGTATTTGGGTAGTACATGATAGATAAAACTCTTAAAAATCGTAACCTAGGGTTTCACGTATAACACCGTCGCTCGGGCACAAGGTTAGCGACGGGCAGGCGACAATGATTTTACTTTTTTCACTCGAGCATCAGTTGGACGACAGACTAACGTAATTTCGACAACTCTTTCTCTTTATTCCATACTCGAACTCAAAAATTCATAGTTCATAAATACAATCCTCCAAAAGAATCATTAACTTTTACAACTCTTTTGTAACAATCACATTCTTTTATAATAATCATTTTATTTAAGGAATTGACAATACAACATAATCCTAACACTTTTACTTTTGATTAGCAAATCAGAATAATTTACTTTTAAAGAACTATGAAATTTCATAGAATTCATTATTCATAATGTCTAATTGCTATCCAAAGTTAAACCTTCATTTGCGAATAGAATATAAGGCGAAGGCCAAAAAGTTGAAGTTAGTATGGCTTTTCAACCATAAATAGATGAACAATCTGATAGAACGATTCAAGTTTTTCAAGACGTGGCAATCATATATTATTGACTTTTGAGGTGCCTAAGCAGGATCTCGTTTGACTACAATAATAATTTTCAATGCACTGCTTGTATGGAACCTTATGAGGCATTACGTAGGAGAAAACGAAGATCGTATGCATATGGAAATGAGGCTTTAGAATGAGGAAAGAGAGAAAATCCGACGGTCAAAAGATCGTCTAAGAAATAGTCGATTTGTAAGAATAGTTGACAATTGATGAAGACTGTCCAAAGTAGACACAAAAACTATACTGTAGAATAAGGAAAAATCATATTTTAAGGTGACACCTATTAAGATTCGAACGAGGTTTGAGAAGAAATGAAAACTGAGTTTCTTTTGTTAGGCCTTTCGAGATACTAAAGAGGATAGGTGAATTACGATTACTGGATCGCTTTACCACCAGCGTTTTTAGGGGGCACCATGTAGTCATGTTTCTAAGTTAAGAAAGATCTTAGAGATGGAAGAGAATAAAACTAGTAAAAATAATTCGGAGGAAACTTGAGAGAGTAATGATTAAATATGCACAAAATACCCAAAATTATTTTGTAAGTTTAAATTTCGATGACGAAATTTATTTTTACAGGGTAAGGATTTGTAACTCCACATTCTTCTTTTCGTGAATTTCCACATATGTATGATATTGCGAAATTATAAATTCAATGTTAATTTACTCACGTTGTGACTAACCATATTTTGTAGTGAAATGTATCTTGGACACCCTAAACAATCAAACGTGTTAATTAAAGTTAATTGTAATATTCTTACAATTAAGTTAAACATATAATACATAATATTTTATTTATTTTATAATAGGCTTATAATGTTATTCGTTATTAAATAAATTGAACATATAGGCTTGACCTTAGTAGCATTTATATCGTTTTTCTTTAATTTAAAATAAATTCTAGCTATTTTGATTGGATTTGTACTTGGGCAGTATAGAAGGAATGAAACCAACCCACGAGTCTAACTTAATGAATTTGCTAATTAGGTAATTAGCGCAAATTTGGCTCCAATGAATTTGCTAATTAATTAATTAGCACAATCTTACCCTTAAATAAATACCCAAAATCACAAAGAAACCTTGCACTCATAAGAATGATTTCTGTGTTCCTTGTAATTATGAGAACATTTCAACACATCAAAAAAATAAAAAATAAATTAAATTAAAATAAATTATTCCCACCCACTTTTGCTTCTTGAAATTTTTTAGTCATGTTTCAAGCCTCTCATTAAAGTACTAGAATAGTTAATTTATTTTGCCATGATTTTGTGATTAATGTTATATTTTATGATATAAATGGGCTCATGCGTTTCGTTTAATAATCGATATCACTAAATGTTCATAAACAAATGTAATCATGTACGAGAATTTTGATTTATGTTATATGTATGAATTTAAGTGTAAATCAAGTGTAAGTTGTTGCTATATGGTAATTTATACATCAAAGATAAATGAATGATTGAATAAATGAAAATATCATATTTATTCATTTATGTTTTGAAAATCACTTCACTTCTATTTAATCATTGAGAAATCTATGTTAATGTTCGTGTGCGTGTCAAGTCTGTTGGTATATGTGTGTCTATATGTGCGTGTGTGTGTGTTTTTTTTCTCGTGTACATTTATATATGTATGCATATGTAAATATAGGGTGTGTTTTTTCTTTTGTACATAAAGCAATCTGTGTGTAAATCTAAATATGTGGCAGTTCGTGTGTATATATATTTTAATAATATTCCTAAATTATGTAATAAAAGGAAATTATTATTTTAATAGCTATTAAATTGATTAGTACCTATTTGGTTGATGATGTCTCTTTATAATGGATTCCAATTTTACTTTTTATGAACCTTAACAATTTTGTTTATACATAGATTTTTATAATAATTATAATAATAAAACAAAATTAATTTAATATATTAATGTTATGGCTTAATATATAAACAGTGGATTTCGTCTAAGTTTCTAAAAAAAATATGAATTAGATTTTGGCACGTTGATTTCGTGTGTATATAAGGACATCTTTATTTGCCATTCCAAAAGTAAATTGCACAGACTCAAGGTAAGTAAAATTTCCATTGACTTCATGCCTACGTTGTATCATTAAATGTATATGTGAACTTTTATATTTGATTATTACATTTTATGTCATTAATATCATCATGATATATTCATGTATGTCAATGCACTCATAAGTATACATGAAATTTCAAGAAATAAAAGTTTCTAAACGTTTTTAAAGGTCTATATCTCGAATGTTTTTTAGAGGTGTAAGTTTATACCATGAAAGGTGTGAGTGAAAAATGGGACGTGGGGGCCGGTGTACCTGTCCAATGTTTAATGGTAATGTTAATGTTAACCACTTTCCAATGCTACCAGTACGACAAATCAGATTCCGAATAATAATTGTCCATTGTATTCTGATTGGTTAAGCGATACACCAAGTAAGCTCACGTTATTAATGTTAAATTTTTAAAGAAATTAAAGAAAATGGGATACATATTGAGAAATGATTTTTTTTTTCTTAAAGTAATTCATATGCATATCACATGCATCATGTGCATGATGTTTACTTACTAAGACTTAGCTTATTCCACGTTATCCCTCCCCATTTTTAGATAATGAAGGCAAGATGATTTGAGATTACGACTTATGGTGACACGGACTCAGTATGTAAATATTGAATTTGTTTATAAAAAAAGATAACATTCAATTTAATTGTCTTATATTTTTATTAAGCACAAATTATTTTAAAATAAGTCATTGATGTTTATTATATTGAAAAAAAAATTAAATCGTTTTTTCGCATTTATGATTAAGAGAAAATTAAATGATAATACTTTCAAATCTAGGTATTTAGATTTGAAGATGTTACAGTATAGATAGCCCTCATAGTCAAATTGGGAGATCTGCCTTGTCAGCAAAGTACTATTGATGATTTTGTTGTTGTCGATCTACCGTACAACTACAACGCAATTCTGAGACGACCAATACTTCACGAATTGGAGGCTACCACATCGATTTACCATTATTGTACGAAATTTCCTACTCAATGAGGTGTAGGAGTTGTATGAGGTGATCAAGTCGATAAAAAACACGTTGATGAGCTAAAGATTCTAGAATGAAGAAATCTATCTTGACTCCGGACAGAATAGTGATTGTTCTGCGGGCTATTTTTACCAACAAATTCACAAGGAAGAACACAACATTAACGTCGAAAACATAGAGAAAACGTCTCTGAACTTTAAAGAACTTTATTATATCCAGC